>JADDOH010003017.1:0-184205 GCA_016648135.1 Agrypnia vestita
ATATATATATATATATATTGATTGATTGATATTGATATCTGTTCTGAAGTAGGTAGTTTTTTTTTACATTCTATCCCCTTAGATCGATATCTAATATTTATTTGAAAGAAAGTATATAAACATAGTAAAAATCAAGAGCAAAAAATATTAAAAAATATAAAAGTATCATGCGAGATGCAGAAAAAAATGGAAATAAATGCAAACGATACTTGAATATTTCGTTTCAAAAAATCTTTCATATGGATCTACAAAAGCAATGGCAAGCTAACAAAAGTATAAGAAAAAAAGAAGAATAAATTGGAATGCAAAGAAGAAACAAGAAAGAACGTAATTTGGTAAAAATATAAATAAAATCACCAAAGTGACAAGCAGGGCTAAAAATAATATAAAATATGATAGAAAAAATAAAATGAGTAAATAATCACAAATAACAATCTACAAAATATGATACAGTAAAATAAAATATATAAAAATAATCACGGTAAAGAGAACAATCTAGAATACAACTTCGTAACAGATAAGAGTAACAAGTAAAGTGAAATAAATAAAAAATGTGACAATTGAATGAAAATGGCCGTTTTACAGGTTTAATGTGGAAGACCACTTCTCTTTTTCATTGAGTTTAGATTATTCTCTACTATATAGTTGCAGATGAACATTGGATTGTGGTTGGAATCTCTCCCTTCTTCTAAGTTGGAAGCTTCTGTCTTCTGTCGGCCAAACTGGTGGCAATATTTATTGGGTAGCGTCTCGCCATGAGACCCTAAGTGGCGTGGGGTATTTCGCTATTTACAATTAAAACTTCAACCGAGTTGTCGAAAAAATATATAATTTGTTTATGAAATTAACGTACAGCGTAAGGAAAAAAAAACTAACCTACAAAAACCATGTTTTTATTGTACTCCCTTTCTCATTTACTATTTAAAACAGGTTTCGCGCCTACTCCACGCGTCGGGCTCGAGTCTGGCGACACTACGAAATGGAGTAATAAAAATTTTTTTAGTAATAAAATTTGAACAATGTGTAAGTGAAGAATTACAGAATTTTAAATTATGCGCATATTATTATTTAACAGAATAGCCCAGGTGGTCCTGTTTCCAAGCGAAGGCACGGTACCTGAACGTATACACAAAAAACTAATATTCTCCGAGGGGATGGTAGCCCGAAAAATGTTCAGACCCTCTGCATTAGACACGCTATTCGGTTTTCTGGGCGGTAAATCACGGGCGCCACAAAGATCGACGGGAAGTATGTTCCCACATCGCGCCACATTCCCGCCGAGCTCTTGGGGTGGTATTTACCCAAGAAATGCATCCAAGTCCCGACTACGAGAAGAACGATGTGCTTCTTCGTGAGCTACAGATTTTTTAACAATATTGTATTAAATTAATTACAATAAATTATTACAAAATATTAAAACTCATTCCGGGAAGAGAAACACTGTACAACAGCGGCCGCCAAACTTTAGAATCTCACGGACCACTAACAGGATTTAGTTTAAATGTATTTAGAAAAATTTTGATGTTTGACGGGTTTACGGTTTAATTTAATATATTTTTTAAATGTTGTTTTTGCCTGGAATTGGCAAAAGAATTACAGTAGATTGAAAGCGGTGGAAATGCGGTCACTGAGACGCTTGTGTGGAAAATCTTTGGTCGATAGAGTGAGGAATGAACAAATTAGACATGAATGCAATGCTGGCTGCAGTGTGGTAGATAGAATAAAGAAAGGAGTGCTGATATGGATTGGTCATGTGGAACGTATGAACGAGGAAAGCATGGTTAAGAAAATATATGAGGCGAGTGTTGAAGGCAATAGGAATAGAGGGCGTCCGCGAAAGACCTGGCATGATCAGATACTACAACTACACGAGGATGACCCTGTTAAAAGTCGCAACAACCGTAGAACTTGTATGAGAAGATACATGAATGTGGCCGAAGCAAAAGTGGTGTGCCAGGATAGAAGAGTGTGGCGTTCAATCCTCTCTGTTAGTTAGTTAGAAAAATTTTCTCGCGGACCACCATTTTGGCGACCGCTACTGTACGCTTTGGAAAGAAAGATTTAAAATTACAAAGAACAAAGTTCAATCAGAAAGTACAATAAATAGCTTACAGAAAAGGAAAATTTTTATACAGATATAAACTACGTATAAAGGTATTTTATAATGAAGTAAGCATCGGTGAGAAAATATTTTTTAAGATCTTTTGCCTGTATTTTTTATTCATTACTGGAGACTTTAGTTCGCTAGGTATTTTAATACAATTAAATGTATTTGAGATGATTTTTGTGTGATTTTTTTTTGTTAAAAACTAGATAGATAGGCAATTTTTAGTTAATTCATATGGGAAAGATTCCTCCAACATTCACCCTTCCTAGGGGGCGGATAAATAACGAATATTGAGGGTCCACTGTACCTATACGGAAAACAAAATCATCATAAAAGGTCGAGAAATAAGTTTTTTCGGATAGCTATTCTCCATTTTATTCTAGTTTCTCTATTAAAACCTTTATATCTGGCAACATTTACGTATAGAGTAACACACTCAATTATTTAATTAATATTACTAAGGAAACAATCATAGCCGTCTTCTTGAAACAGTATAAAATATTCATAGAATTTTAATTTTAAACTGAAAATGAAAAAGTAAGTAATACTCTTAACCCGAGTAAAGCTCACAATGAGTAGGTAGATTTACTAAAAAAAACTATTTGTTCTCATACGACTAACATCAATAGATGCCGGACCCGTCTTGAAGTATGCCCTGCTAAGAAAATCTAAAATATATTTTAGAGGAAAAAACCGTCATGTAGTTTCATCGTTTATGAATTCCGATTGCCTACCTACCACCTGCTGCGTATTCAACAAGTCACCTGCGTTATGAACTCGGCTGAACTTTCTCGTAATTCGGGCGTGAAATACGTACACAGTACGATAGACGTACCACTATAAGTTGGCGTGCGAGGGAGGGCGTCCCTGCCGCCTAACAGAAGTTGTCAGGGTGTAATGTTGTCACAATACATAATGTCCGGTGACCGGTGTCGTATTAAATACAGAAATTTGGTCGGGCAGCACTAAAGAAACCATGCAGTAATGGCGGCCGTTCTATCTGTCAAACTGTCAGACGGTAATATCGGTCCATTATTCGCTTTTTCAGCTTCGCAAAACTTTAATACTTCATTGGCAATTATTCTTGCACCATCCCGGACTGTTTAGAATGTTTTGGGCATAATAATTCGGTGTATATTGGTAATCAAGATGTCACAGCTCCCGAGCAATTACGAGATTGAACTGTATGACAGGGCGGGGGGTTTCCGCCGGGTACGGGTGGGGCGGGTTTTAGTTCAAAATTCGCCGCACGCCAAGTTACGTTGGGCAAGCAATACACAGGGTTCAAACAAACGGAGAAACGCGGTGGCGTGCAGCTCTGCCCGATTTAAATGCAAAATACAAAATAGTTTTGTGATATTTCCGTCCCGCTTGGATTGGAGCCGGGCGCCGCAGTACATATTCGTCCTACCAATCCCATTCCGTAATATGTAGGCATCAGTGGCGTGCAGTGGGTATAAAATTAGGTTATGCTGTGACCGACTATATACCTATATTAAAAATATATATATAAGCATATACCTATAAGGGTATATATATTTTTTAATTGTTTTTAATTGTATATAATGAACTATTTTGAGTAGCTTCAATCCACAAAAATAACTGCACTATAAAAGAAGTACTGTAAACAATATTTCCTAAATAAATAAATATATTATATAGGTATAGCTATGATGAGTGGAAGAAAATGGAAGAGGCCTACATCCAGCAGTGGAGGGAAAAAGGCTAAGGAAGAAGAAGAAGGAGGTATAGGTAATACGGCAAAAAAATTCAATATATTTCGAAGACGATTTATATATAATTAAATCGGGAACAACACTAATTTCAGATATATGTTTCTTTTCACAAAAATAAATCAAACATTTTATGATATCATGACATGACAGATGGTATTTGTATTTACATTCACCATAGAAAAGACAAATAGAATTTACACCGAAACTTGGAATTTGTAAAAAATAACATTTCTGCAATGACGTGCAATTTTTCTCACCTGGCATAGGACCTTTCGATGAAGCACGCTAAATTTACTTGTCTATTACACAAAACTGGCAGCCTTAAAAATACACAGTTTTTTTCTCGACTTGACTATATCTATGGAACAAATTTATTGAGCGAGATAAATGAAGAATTGACATGAAGTTAGGCACAGAAAAGTCAGAAATAAAGCGTCTAGCCGTAGGACGAATTACGGCTAGAATTTTAAATCAACTTTTTCTTAGGATAAGGATTACTTAATTAATATTTGTTTCCCAGAATCTTTACTAATGCACAGATTTTTTGCTTGTATGCGCTGCCGCCACTGGTAAGTATGTCCGCTTGGACCAAAATATCATACTTTACATATACAATGCCGTTGATAAGTCAAATAAAATAAATAAATATTCTGGTACATAAACAAAAATACTCAACCACCTCAAGAAAACATCCATTTTATGTACACAAGATTACTAATTAAATTGACATTGTACTGCGCCTGCGTAGAACGATTTGCCTTGGTTCAGGTTGCCTTACAAGTTGTTCAAGATCAAATCGAGAACGCAAATATGTAAACATAAAATAATGTTAAGGTGAAAGTAACATCCAAGAATATATTGAAACGATGTAAGAATAATAAAGATAAGACAAATATAATTAGAGAGTATTTAGAAAAGTTAAACAGAAAATTTACTGACATGAAAGTAATTAATATTATTTTCTCCTTTAAGCGGTTACACAACCGTGACATTTTTAAGAAAAGGTGTAGGTACACGAAAACCAAAAACTCTAAAAGTTGCGCAAAACTTTCCTGTTTGGAATATTCCTATACAACTTTAAAAAAATTCAATTTGTGAAATGCTCTTACTAAAGTGTAGAGTGATCACTAAAACCAGCTCATACAGGTTGTAAGTCCTGGGCTATCGTACAAAAGACTTCCATATATGTTTCTCATATAAACAGCTTCGTCTTTGTTAAGACTTCTACAATTTATCTTTATTATCATTAAAAAATATTATTATTTATCCACTGCCGGATTATTAAATAATTATCCCGCAGTGGATAAATCCAGTAATTGTGATTTCAGGACATACACATAAAAATATTGTTAGAAATAAAATATTAAAATAAAACACAAATCACTTTGTTTTTACCACTTTATTAGATTAAGAAAGAAGAAGATAAGGAAAGAAGGAAGAAAATAATCTACATGTTTCGAGAACAATATTCTCTACTTCAGGATTATTGGTGTACTATTATTCTCTCATTGTTCTCGAAATGAACCATTTTATATAATAATAATAATCACTTTATTAGATTAAACATGTAGATTGTATAATCTAATAAAGTGGTGAAAACAAAGTGATTTGTGTTTTATTTTAATAATAATGTCACCACAAAGTTCAAGCCTTCATACAGAAGAAGAAATATTCTTCGAACAGTTAAATAAAATATCTTTGCATTACCTGTCTATAAATTCAAGAATACGGTCGAGTCACTCAAAATTGAAAATATTCTCCGGTATCCGTTATATCTATTATTTGATATCTGTAAAGAGACGAACATTCTGAACCGATAACCTGATAAGAGTAATCAGCATTTTGTGTTATCTTGTCATTAATATCGGAGCTTTATGTTTTTTTTTTTTTTAAATAATTTTACGTATTCTGTTTATAGTTATAAAATGCATAATAATAATGACAATGTTTAAATCAGTGTTTTATTTTTGAAATGATATTTATTTCTATCTAGCTATCTATCTAGTTTTGCTTTTTTCTGGAAGACCGAAAATAACCATTAGCATTAATTATTAACTAGCCATAAATTACAAAAAAATATTATTTTGATTATTTATTTATCCATAGCAGTCTGATTTATTTATTTGTGATTTATTTGCGATACAAAAATTTTTTAAATTATTTTCCTTTCCTCTATTATCACCAAAATTATTTTCAGACCAGTGGGTTACATTACAGAAGAGCCGACATCCAAAACTTACGCGTGTGTGTAAAAATAGAACGTTTGCAACGGCACACGAAATAATACAATTCGCAGTTTGACTCACGTTTGACCAAACTACCAATTGCCAAATTCGGTGTGAAGAATGCAGTGGGATAATGAGTATCTGTTGGATGCAGAACAAGCCCATTTTCCAGTTGCGCATTTTTTTCCATTTGGAATAACTGAATTACTGTAACAGGCCATTCAGTCACAGCTAGAGTGTGTGAGGAGACTGAAGGGGTAAAGCAGTTTACTATCTGGCACGCATGGAAAACAGAACCCATAAGACATGAGCAAGATGGGAGGGCAACAGGAAGAAGAAAGCTATTGAAGTAGTACGCGAATCAGTGATTGATGACCTTCTTCTTCTTCATCAGTCTTCGTCTTTCCACTGCTGGATATAGGCCTCTTCCTTATTTTTCCATTCTTCCCTGTTGTTGGCTAATTGTAGCCATTTCTTTCCCCCCACAGCGACAATATCATCGGCCCATCTCTTTTGAGGTCTTCCGATGCCTCTTTTATTTTCCCAACGTCTCCATTTCAGAACTCTGGGGAGGCCATCTTGTAGTATCCTGGATACTACGATTGATGATACTGTCGCATAAAACATTAAATGCTGATCTTGCACAATACAAGTAACTAACTTACCATCACGCCGTTTCCCCGTGGGGGTAGGCAGAGAGGATAGAGCGCCATACTCTTCCGTCCTGACACACAACTCTCGCCTCATCCACTTTCATACATCTTAGCGTGCAAGCTCGACGGTTGTTGAGGCTTCTAACGGGACCGTCTTCCAGTACCTGGTTAATATGGTCGTGCCACGTCGCCCCCTCTTTCTGGCGCCGTCAACACTTGCATTATACATCTTTCTTACCATTCTTTCCTCATTCATTCGCTCAACATGCCCAAACCATGTGAGCGACCCTGTTTTAATTCTATGAATTAAGCTACTATCAGCTTTACATTCTTTCCTAATATCTCCATTCTTTACGCTATCGTACATGGATTTGCCACACATACCTACGTCTAAGGGATCTCATCTCCACTGCATTCAATCTACTTTCGTTCCTCTTCTGCCAGCTTCAGGCTTCACTTCCACCCATCAGTGTCGGTACAGAACTCCATTATGTACCTACCGCTAGTTTTTGCATAGTACGAAGCATTAAAATTAGTTAAAAGTGCTTCCTTAGGACCGATTGTATCAACTTGGAGTGTAGTCTGTTTAGTTGAATATGTCGAAATGTGCAATATTATGTAGGATGCCACAGATTTTTCTAACGACGCGAGGTTAGAATGCGACCACTATAAATTGGCGTTCGAGGAAGGGCGTCCCTGTCGCGTAACAGAAGTTGCCAGGGTGTAAATTTATTACACAATACAGAATGTCCGGTGACCGGTGTCGTAGCCTTTAACAGAAATTTGGTCGGGCAGCACTAAAGAAACCAAGCCGTAATGGCGGCCGTTCTATCTGTCAAACTGTCAGACGGTAATATCGGTCCATTATTTGCTTTTTCAGCTTCGCAAAACTTTAATACTTCATTGGCGATTGTTCTTGCACCATCCCGGACTGTTTGGGATGTTTTGGACATAATAATTCATTGTATATTGGTAATCAAGATGTCACAGCTCCCGAGCAAATACGAGATTGTACTGAATGCCAGGGCGAGGGGTTACCGCCGGGTGCGGGCGGGGCGGGTATTAGTTCCAAAGTCGCCGCACGCCAAGTTACGTTGGTCAAGCAATAGCTGTTACGGATACTTCAATGTCGAAACGTTGAATAATTTTGTCGACATATGTCAAAAGTCATGAACGGTGCGCACGCGCACCGGTTAGGCGGGATTTTCAGTTTAAATTATTATTATTTTTTAAATAGATATGCGAACACGGAATGCGTGTCGCATCCATATTCTTACTATTTTCAAACTAAGCTAAACGCTTGTGCCATGAAAATAGGACTAACTTCCTGATCTGGAGTGAGGTTCGAACCCGGAGTCCTGACCACAAGACCAACAAGCTACTACTAATTACAATCCATGTTGAAACAACCATTATGTTATATCGCCAAGACAGAGTTCAAATTTTTAAAATAACGTCGGCCAGAAAGGTCGAAAAAACACGGCATAATACCCCAGAAGACACAAACCAGAAGAAGACAATAAATGTTGTAATGTGAAAGAAACCCGGAGCGCTAATATCACTACCGATCGTTGCTGCTTTCTCCATTTCCTCACCTTCCATATCTAAACATTTATCCAAATTTTCACGGGCACATTGTCTCGAACTGAATACATTTTAGTACATTTAGGCATTTATGAGATTATAATAAACTAGGGAAACCTCAGCAGGCCGACCAACATTAAAAAAATATCTATACTGTCAAATCGAATATTAAATCTCTGATTCTCTGAGAAAAATCATAACTGATGATAAAACCAATTACTGCATCAATCAAACAAACAGCAATTAGCGTATACAATACTATATGTATTGTTATTATATGTATATTATACGTATGTATTGTTATTGTACTATATGCGTTGTTATTATTCTACTAACACGTGTAAACAATAAATCCAACAGGAATAAAAACTCTGATCCAAAATGCTTATTCGGTTTTATTCAGTAATTTACTAACATGTTTACTGTCCAGTAGAGCAATCGGTGACATTACTGCAACTGTTAAAATTTCACACGGAAAGACAACGCATTTATAACACAAATATTGTATGAAAACAACCACAACAATGTTTCTGTCACTATTCGCTTCTTTGCGAAACACTTTTTCACTTCAAATTTAAGGCAACGAATCTCCCTATCTTGGAGTGTTCCCCGTCGTACGCACAAAAATAGTTGGTGTCACGATTTATCCTTGAACTTCCCTCCTCCAAAGCCTGGAACGGAACGTTTCTTTGCCTGTTCAAAAAAAACATAGCAAGAAAATATGTCTTTATCGTTTTCCACTTGGATTGCCTTTGATTTTCCATTATCGATAGATTGGCGATCGACAGAAAACGCGCGTCTCGCTGCTTTATACAATTTCTATAATTTTATGATAATTCTGAGCGGGTCTCGCGAGCTGCGGCCGATACATGATACGACTATATCAATTCCAAGAGAAGACTGATTGCATTATAACGCCTTGACGTCTAAACCAATATTTCCCAGACGTTTGACGCTCCTTCAATGAGATAAATGAATTATCTCGTGTTTGTGTTATTTTTAATACTGCGATAAGTCTTAAAAAACAAGCAATATTATTTATTTACATTTCTTACATTATATAGGCCGTTTTATAAAGTTGCAATATCATTTTTTTTGTGTCTTTTGCCATCGATTTCTTTCCGGTTATTTGCAAAATTCAGTCATACGTAAACAAAAGTACAACTATGCAATCGTTCTTTGAATTTTAAGTAGATTATTAACATTACATTTTTTTACATGTACACATTAACAGCAAAGTCAAAGCAAATGGATCAGATGATCGACTGTTTTCGAACCATGTAGACTGTACATTTGATAGCTAGGTAAGTATGTGCGGATGGTTCTGTTACTGTTGCGGAGAGTATAGATTGTTCGATTGGTTGAGGATTGTTACCTCTTCCGGGCACTTTTCTTAAATGATTCGCGCAAGGTTAGAAGGAAAAAACATAAGTGAAAATAGCGCCTAATTTTCGTACGAACGATCAGTTTATTATATCATTGCGAGCGATTGCGTTATCGTGCGTCTTCAAATAACCCCGTAATTGGTCGAAATCTGATCTAAACCGATTCCACCTGCGTGGAAAGGTCTTTATTGCCGAACGCGATATTCAAATCATTTTTTTGTCCGACACAGGGCCGGTTTTATCAACGTGACTTATATTAATAGTCGTAATAATTCGTTTAAACCATAGATTTTTACGAAAACGGATTGTATGATTGGTGGAAAACGCAAAAATATAGACAATTGTTTAATTCTAATCATATTTTTTTTAACAATCCGTAAAGTAGGTAGGTACTATTCACTTTGCTTATAGCCTACCATTATCACAATAATATCATCGTAATTATATTTTTTTACTCAAATAAAAGTTTTTTTCTAATCTTAAATCTTATTTTCTTATCAGCTCTAAAATCTTATCGGAAGCCAAATATTAATTTGCCGATTCTGCTTCGAAGTACCTACTTATCGCGATCGCGAGTGTACCAACAAATAAAATAAAAAAAGTCGCCCAAATATTTGGATGGACGGCCTTTTAGTTACATTCCAATGTAGTCGATGAAAAAATAATGTGCGATACAAAACAACGAACTTCACACCACTTCACACCGAGCCACCATTGTATTCCAATTCATGCCGTGCCGGATATTCTAATTAGAGTCGTTTTCAAACATGTCGGAATCAAAGAATATCAATTGAGTCAATAACATTACACGATTATTTTATTACGCCTGGACTGGGATATACGATCAATGGGTAGGTACCTACCGATTTTCCGGAGTTCGCGCTAAAAATGATTACTTCGGACGTTAATTCGGAAATTTTGCAATTAGTGTTATAGAACCAAAAATGCAAATATTTTTTTTTTTATATTTTATGATTATTTCAGGCATTCCGACCTATTCTGAAAATAGCAATATTGTTATTTAGTGATCAAGACGTTTGTCAAATATCAATATTTCTATCATTGTGACGAAAATATTAGTTTTAATTTAATAGTTTAGCTCTTTGGATAAAGAAATTAGTAGATGTGTGCGCGAGACCAACTGATTACTACCAACTTTTAAAATGATATTAGCACTTTTTTATATACATACTATAATATTCATCAAAAACTTATATTTTAGACAAAATTCCAGATTGACAATGACTGGTTTGCGTGATGATAAAAATGTAGCTTCGATATTGCGTAAACAGGTATTTTATAATTTCATTCTGTAAATGTACACTTTTCCTTATCGCTTGTAAAAGCCCTGTAGGCGTTTATTAATAACAAATAAAATAAATAAGAACACCCAGACATTGTGGAGGTCCGACGAAACGATCCATGTATGTGTAGCAAAATATTGATGTACCTATTCAAATTTAAAATAATTTACATGCCATTACTGCACAACTGTTGGGTGTTGAAAAGTGATATTTCACCATTGTATTATGACAAAAGTATATGTAGACATAAAAACAAAGAATGCAATTTCTGCTTCCTGTCTTGGGTTTTTAATGACAAGTAATTATGAAACCCTTATACTCCACATTCCCCTCAAATCCCCCCAAAACATATCGCATTAATTAATTAGACCATGTAGATTCACAACTACTTTCAATTTAAAAATGCAAAAGTCGTAAAGGTAAATCAATGAAGTAAATACACAGGCATAAATAAATACGTCCCGTCAATCTCTTATATATTCTATCATGAGTGGAAATGCGAACTTTACATCACTTAAGCCAGCCGTACGATAGGTCGTAAGTCCTATGTACACCCAAAGACTTCTATACCTACTTTCCCATAAAAATACAGTTTTGTCTCTGTGAGACATCTATATATATACATTAATTGATTAATGACGTCCCTGTGACAAAAATCCAGTACTGTTCTGAAAATTTGAACATACTCAAAATATTCTGAATGAAAATACTGGTAAAAAAGGAGTTTAATAAAAATTGAAATAATGTTTCTGGTGTATCCTAGTGTAATGCTAGTGATTCGGATGAATTTCATTACACAGATAAAGTATATTGCTAACAAATTCCGAATTCAACTATAGATGTCTCATTAGAGATATCTGTGGTCATTTAAGGGGAATGAAAAAGCTTTGGTACCGGCCGCGTGGAGGAAGGTTACAACTCATATGTGAAACGTGGCGCATAATTTAAATATATATACAACTTCCAAAAATTAGTAGACATGGTATATTCCATCATGGGTGGAAATGGCAAACGTTACGTTGCGTAAAGTGATCATTTAAGTAAGCCGTACGTTAGGTTGTAAGCCCTATGTACACCCAAAGACTTCTATACCTACTTTCCCATAAAAATGCAGTTTTGCTCTGTGAGACATCTATAATATACGAATCTCTTATATATTTTTGAGTGTTGTGATAAGAATCACTAAATTAAAAATATTCTTATTTTCAGAATAGATGGGACAATTTAGTAAGTCTCAGCGTGCACAAGGACTGGATGTACGGCACGCATTGAAGAATAAGATTTGTCTCCGTGACTCGCATCAAGAGCACATTCAGATCAGTGCGAGGCTAAATCCAAGTTCATGGTCCCATCGAATATATTAAAAAAATGAGTATTACATTGTATTACTGAATGTGTTAATAACAGAATGAAAGATAATTTATATTTAAATAATAAGTATTAAATTAAATAAGATATTACATTTTAAAGTTTCGAAAAATATACCGTATATTTTGACATTTCATAGGCAATATCTGAGGAAAAATGTATAAATCATAGACAATGTATAAGTTTACATGACAAATTTATATTTTTTATAGACGAAAGAAATATGGTGAAGCTTTTTCTTTAATATACCCTTTTCCATGGTTCTTAAAGTAATGATGACATTCAAAATGCATGGTAAAATTTTCGAAACTTTAAAGTGTACTATCTTATATAATACTTATTATTTAAGAGCTAATTATCTTTCGTTTTGTAATCAGGACATTCAATTATATAGTGAAATACTCATTTTCATTGTATATACAGTGGGACCGTGATCTTGGATTATGCCCTGGCACGCACCAACGAGACGGTGTACAAACACCATCAGGTTAAACCGCTAATAACTCATCTGATCAGGTGTCTAAATTCCATTGTGAATTGACAATTTCAGTGAAAATTACACATAATTCTTACGTGTATAAATTTAATTTCAAAAGTGGGCGGTCAATATGTTATTAATAAGGGGCTCGCACTTCAGAGCTTGCTCGCCCCGCTACTGGGGCCCCAATACTGGACGTAATGAATATATCAAACATCAGCCTCTTACAATACTTTTTTTTTAAATAGAGAACCGGAATACGTGTCACATCAATATTCTTACTATTTTCAAATTAAGCTAAACACTTGTGTTATGAAAATAGCACCATCTTTCTGGTCTGGATACTAGTATATTACATTTTTTTTTACCATTTAGCAGATAAAAAGTGATCATTTTATCTATATAATTTTTTAAAAGTATTTATTTTTGATAAATGTAAAATATTTACATCGATAGGATATAAGTTTTTTTTGCTAACCTAATCTCACGTTTGCATACTTTTTTTAATTATTTATAAAAATTGTGACAATAATATTTTTTTTCTTCTTCAAATGTAGCAAATTTATTTTGTGGTAACATAATTATAATTAATATAAATTAACTTTGTTTAAATCACTTATTTATTGAAAAAAATCAACATGTTTCGAAGCCAATGGCTTCTTCGTCAGGTTTTTTTGGTTTTCCTGACGAAGAAGCCATTGGCTTCGAAACATGTTGATTATTTTCAATAAATAAGTGGTTTAAACAAAGTTAATTTATATTAATAATAATATTTTTGTTTGTCCAAATTTTTCAGAACACAGTACTGGATTTTGTCACAGGGACATCATTAATCAATCAAGATATATTATAGATGTACCACAGAGATGAAATTATATGGGAAAGAGGTATGGAAGTCTTTGGGTGTTCATAGGGCTTACGACCTATTGTACGGCTGGCTATATTGGAAATGGTGAATGTTACTTTACACAATGTAACGTTCACCATTCCACCCACGATAAAATACCACATCATATGTTTTGTAGGGGGGTACCCCCATATGCTGTCCTTATCATCCTTTATCAGCAGCGGTGATAAAAAAATTCTACAAAACAAATTTAAGTCGTGGATATGGAGAGAAGATAAGAGGGGCACATAAAAAAAACTATGCTTTACTAGGAATTCTAGGAAACAAATATAAATGAAATAATCTACATATTGTGAATGGATGACATAATTATCCAGAACTTCTAGTAGATGTACGCACAGCTGAAAATTTGAAGTCTTCTGCTCTGCTTCGTTGGGTTACGCTACATGCAATTTGTTCTAGCTGATTTATATATATAATATTTTCAAAACTTAATAAATCTGTAAAAATTTTAGTCAAAACACTTGTCTTCCGGGAACCTCATTTTATCAATAATATATTGTTTACTATTTCTGGATTTACATCTTTAAAGAAATTAATAAATTTATTTAGATTAATTTAAATTTTGTTTCAGTTATCAGGTATAGGGTTTTTAAAAAGTAAAATAATCTTGAATTACTGTTTTCTAAAAACAAGTAAACATTAAATTACATTTGTTTAAATTTTATATGGATTGGAAGATAAATTTATTTTAGCACAGCTTCAAACTTTAAATATTGTATAAATATAACTTTAAAAATGTAGTGGGGGAGTCGTTTAAACAATTAATTTTGCATAATGGTGCTGCTTAAATAAAATTTGATCATGCAGCCTACCGTGTGGTTATTATTGATAAAAACATGGCAAATCCTTGCATGCCACTGCAAGATACTAATAATCCACTTTAAGCTAGGTGCGTTCCTTTTTTAAATATATTCCACTACTCTATTGCTAAGTCAATCACATATTACTTTTTATTTTTGTTAAATATTAGGTCCTTACATATGAAATTGGCGTTTTGCCGTACTGGCAAATTTGATCTCAAATATCTTCTCTTTGGTTAGGAATTCCAAATCCAAATTTATACAGCTATTTACTCATGTATTTGTGTTTTGAAAATTATAATTCATTTGTTTTTTCCTCAATTGTTTTTTTCTTTGCGTCACTCAGTTTACAAAATGAAAAACTAGAAATATCGCGTTATTTACGAGTACGAGTTCCACCGTGGTACCAGTGCTGCAGAAACGGCTCGAAGGATTAATGATGAGTATGGCGACGGTGCCGCAAAAGAAAACAGAGTGCGTTTTTGGTTCCAACGTTTTACCCAAGCGAAAATTGATTCCAAAAAAGTTACTTGTGAGTGTTTGGTGGACTAGTGCTGGTGTCGTTCACTACAGCTTTCTTAAATCTGGCCAGACGATTACGGCAGATGTCTATTGTCAGCAACTGCAAACCATGATGGAAAAGCTAGCTGCTAAACAACCGAGGCTGGTTAATCGCTCTAGGCCACTGCTGCTTCATGATAACGCTAGACCACACACTGCACAACAGACGGCTACCAAATTAGAGGAGCTTCAATTGGAATGTCTAAGACATTCACCGTACTCTCCGGACCTTGCCCCAACAGATTACCATTTTTTTCGAAATTTGGATAACTTCTTGCAAAGGAAAAAATTCAACTCCGATGGGGCAGTCCAAACCGCCTTCAAAGATTTTATTGATTCCCGTCCGAATGGTTTTTTTAGTAAAGGGATCGATGAACTACCTATGAGATGGCAAAAGTACATAGATAGCAATGGTACATACTTTGATTAAATAAATATATTATAATAAAAAAAAATCGGCTTTATGTTCCTCCCATACTAAACGCCAATTTCATATGTAAGGACCTAATATGTGTTTGTAGAATCGTCCACTATTCTAAAAACTAAAACTATTTGACAGGTGTGTTGAACACTTTTGTATACAAACACAAACACATTAAAAGTAATTATTTGAATAACAATCAATTCAAAAGATGTAATAAAAGAACTATGATAAAGTACTTAATACTATCTATCACTTCGGGTGACTTGTATGTGATCATTCTTATTGGATAAATATTTCGCTTCATTCCAAATTATAAGAAATAACCTAAAATGTTTCAAAGTATTTTGCCGAAAATCATGAACAGCTTTAATACCGTTTTCACGTATTGAAAAATAGTTAAAGCTGCCTATTTATCAAATTACGAAACATGTGTGCAACATAGATTCGAATTAGATTTCCCAGAGATCTGATGATAATGACAGATGACACAGAATTCAAACAATAAAAGTGACTCACCTGAAACTTTTCAAAATTTTCTCTTTCTATCTCCAGACTAGTTTTTCGTGGCTGCAAAACTCTTGGTAATGAAATCGAAGCCATTGGTAAACATTTAACAATAATTTCCACAACACTCACGATAACAACACCCGCGCACTTGACACAACGAACCAACGTGAAATATTTACAATTGAATACAATGCAATAGTAATTTGCAGGAAGGCATCTTGAGGAAAAAATATACCAAGGTCTTCTTATAAGAGTATGTTTAAAATCTTCGAGTTATTAATTGGTGGAAAATAATGACGTCTCAAACATAATAAACTAATTTATTAACTCACTCCCAAAAGAGGGCGTACGGAAAGGCGGTCCTAAGAGAGTGTCCATAAATTACGTAGTCTGATCCCGTTGGTGGGGCGGGAGGGGGGGGGGGGGTTAGGCAGAATGCTACGCTGGGCTACGTGTGAGAAGGGGGGGGGGGTAAGAATTGAATTACGTTATTAGTACAAAACAGTACATAATATACGATCGAAAAATCTGTGCAGATCGATTTACAGCAGTAATTGGTAGCGATACATCATAACGTTTGTAGCAGGTTTTAGGCGCCCTCTAATTATACTCAAATATAGTTAGAGAGTGCCTAATGTCCTATGTGCAAGCGAAAACATGTATTTTTTATAAAAAATACAAGTGTTCGCTTTCACATAGGACTGCCCCCGCAAATATATTAGTTTAGTGATGACGCTATACCTAAACTAATCTTTACGAGGTTTATCGGAAATGTTTTTCCAGTGAGTTTTCCAAAAAAAATAAAATTCAAACTGATGTCAATGAGATATGGAAGTCTTTTAAACTGGTCAAAGAATCATTCCCCAAAGTAAAGATATTTTTCCAATTATTGACAATTTGCTGGAGTGAGTAGTGATACCAATTATAAAAAATGTACATAATACATAATATATCATTATTTTATATAGTTTTTTTATAATTAAAATATTATATTATAATATTATTTATAATTATAATATAATGAAAATTTTTTGTTCATTTTATACCCAACAATTTAAAAATAGTTTTGGTAAGAGAAAATGGCACAAAATGTCTTCTGGAATTAACAGGAAAAAAACTACGTTCCCCTCGGGGGGGGGGGTCAGAGCAAAAGCCAATTTAGAACTACATGAGAAGAGGGAAGGTTTCAAAATGGAACCACGTAGTTTATGGACGCTCCCTAAGTCACATTTTGAACTATGTATTTGAGTAAATTTGAATTTGAAAGATTTTATGTTAATTCTCCTCATCTTAGACATAAAATAAATAAATAAAATTGAAAGCACATTTAATGTATTTTAACTGAAGTGGCTTCGGTTTTGCTACACAAATGCTATAATAGTACAAGAACATTCGAGGTACAGTAAAGATTATGTCATACCGAATATATTCTTCACAGGGACACGGTAGAGAACTATCTAACTCGTGGAGAATTTTAAATGGCATCCCATGCTCATGTGCAGTTGGTAATTTTGTAACCTCGAGCATCCATTAAGCTGTCAAAAATATATTCACTTGAAATTAGTGTTCCAGTAATATAAATAATGCACTGTCGACCATCTTAAATCGAATACCAATCATAAAGATTCTTGGTTCAAAAGCTGGAGAAGAAATTGAAAATTAGAACTATGTATTGAATTACGATTTTAGCTGCGTAATCGAAATGCCAAAAATGGGGTTTTTCTTACATTTTAATGTTATTCTTAAAAAAAACATCGACAATATCATTGGTTATATTTTAAGTTTTTGAATGAATGAGCGAGTTCTATTTATCAAGTAACCTTATTTGCCACGCAAACCGGACGAAAAATCATTTCAAATGTCATCTTCGAACCGCGCATTAATTGTGTTATTTATCTGTTAAAAAAGTGTTATTTTTAAATAAAAAAGTGTTAAAATTAAGTATTTTTATATTCTTTGATATATTTAGAACGAAATTATTAAAATACAATATACTTTATTAAAATACAAAATGTAAATTTAATAATTACGAAATTATTAAAATACAATATTTACTTATTTTCATAATTAATGAATAAGTATTTATTGTACAAGTAATTATTGAAATCTGTATATTGAGAAACCAGAAACTGCAAGTTCTTAGCAATTATTGTTGATTTTTACATGAATATGACCATCACAAAGAAGTGTCTAAAAAAGAGCAATCTTGCGCGAAATTGCGCATTCCGCGTTACCTACGGCCGGCATCCGACCGGTTAAGAAAGTTTTTGTTTATCACCATGCCAAAACAACGTAATTGTCAAATATTTTTTTTCAAAACAAAAAACACATTCAATCATTCGACATTCAATGCGGATGTCAAAGCTGTATGGTTTCGGAAATTTTGAACGGAAATATGGAACCGTTTTAGGCCGAAAATCGATAAAACATGGAAGTGAGTAGGCACTTGGACTTTTTTTGAAAATACACACTTTTTTGATTTGCCCCATCATGTCTGCGACGCTGCGTTGTTAAATGTCATCGAATCGTTGTGAAAGGCGATTACTTCTTATTATAACTCTCACAAACCAATAGTTACATTTCTATGCCACTTCAAAAACAAATATTAATGAATTAACTATAAAATTTTAGACATCATTTTGTTGTTTTAATACATATTTTTTTAACCAATATATAAAAATCACAATCACGCCAGAAAAGTATAACTTCGACCGCGCGTATATGAGTACACGCTCCTCCAATTTTTAATCATATTGAGTAATTTTCTCTTCTTCTTAGTAATCTTCTTCATCTAATCTTCGTAATCGTAATCGAGTAATCTTCAGAATTTTATTTGCTAATCATACCTTTCGTTGACTTTTATTAAAAGTATGCAAGAATGTAACATAACAAAATAAAAATATTTTATCTATGGCTATGTTCATGTCTATTCGCGATTGGCGCTTGTTTTCACCTTGCTTGTCAGTCGTAAAAACGCCGATTGCTTTTAATTGTTTTGTAATTTAAAATTTTCTATTTTTCGTATTTTATTTTTCGGTATTTTTCGGATTTTAAAGTTTCCTTTGAACATTCAAAATGGATTTCCTTGAATATTCTGATATTTCTGCTGAAGTCAAAGGCTCAATGGTACATTTTTAAAATCATAACCACGCTGTTGTTGAATAGTCTGTTTTCATTGTATAATATTGAATTTTGGCTTCATTTTAGGTGCCCGGTCGTTTGAAAATGACTGACCAAAGCATAGTCTTCAAGAACAGCAAAACTGGGAAAGTTGAACAAATCAGTGCCAGTGACATGGAGCTTGTCAATTTTCAACGATTTGTTGGTAATTGGGGTTTGAGGATATTCTTAAAAAATGGTTTACTTCATCGTTTTGGTGGTTTTAAGGACGGTGTAAGTGTTTGCTTATCTCTGATTCATATCTTCATTGCTTGCAGAACTATTACAATCTACTTAATCGACTTTTCTTCAGCACTGCTTCCTATAATTGTTATATACGAGACTAGCAAGTTAGTAGTGAATTGTGTTTAGCATTTATTTTAATAAGTTGCCCGTTCAGCACGAAAATTTGTATTCTACCCAGGGTCATGATTATTATTTTTAAAAATAAAAGGAAAATCTAAAACATAAAATTGTTTACATATCAGTTCTAAAGAAATTGGTGAAGTTTAATGCTACAATAGAAAAGATTGTCAATTTAAAGCAACAATTAAGCACGGTCATAATTACACTACGACCCAAGCATCGGATTAATTTTGGGTACATTCTCTGAGGAATGTATTTAAAAAATTGAAAGCACCCAACGAACGTTGATAATAATAATAGGCTTTATCCATTGTGTTTTCCCATTAGGAGCAAGAAAAAGTGGCAAAGTTCTTCAAATCAAATTATAGTAAAGACATGCTGGAAAAGGAATTGTCTTTAAAAGGCTGGAACTGGGGTACTGCCAAGTTCACGGGATCTGCGCTGAGTTTTGATATTGGCAGCCGGACTGCCTTCGAAATACCTCTGCACAATGTCTCACAGTGCAACACCGGCAAGAATGAAATTACTCTAGAATTCCATCAGGTATTCAACATAACATTATTTCATAGTCCTAAGATATTCCTTAATAGGTAAGTCAAAAGCAATATGACAAAAATGTACGCCAGAAGTGTTTTTCATCAGTTGTAGGCAGGCACAAATTACAAAGCAAAATCATCAATGATTTGAAAAATAATTGCATACTTTGTAACTATCTTGACGAGTTTCATCGCTATATTGCCACTGTTCGGTATAGCCGATTTCCAGGCGCTACGCAAAATTGGCTCGTTTTACATTGACCCCCTTCCCTCCTACTTTCCCCTTGTCCTACCTATATATAGTAAAAACCCAGCTGTTGTTGAGTGTGCAGCATCATTCGTTATCGTAAAGTAAAGTTATCGTCAAATATTTGTGTCGCTTGTGGAATCTTTTCGAACAATTCCTTTTCGACAAGTTCGCAGAAGTATGCAAATGCCATTAAGTTCATCATTGCAAAAGTGTTTCCTTCCTTTGCCTGATTTTTCAATACAGTCCATTTTTTCGTACCTTTTTTACACCCCTATTCCCATCCCCATTTTCATCCTTATTTTGTTTCCTCCATCCACCCCCATGCACAGCTAATCGCGTCGTGCACTGCCACAGTGGAACATACATCGGAAAACAAAGAATTCGTTGCAGACACTGCGATTTCAAATTAAAAAACCAACGGCGGAAAGCAAATGAATAACTTATTTTGTAAGAGGAATGTCGTAGCTTCAATATAACATTAATTTGAATTTAGAATTCCAAGTAAAAAAAAAAATCTAACTAGCCAGTATTAATTAGTAAACGGCATTTTAATAAGGACCTAATAGATATGAACTACAATAAATTTATTGGTACACAGTAAGGTTCTTCAACTGGTTCTGCTACGTTATACTTGTTTAAAAAATTTACTACGAACTTGTAAATAGTGAAACATTTATGAAATATTGGAACAAAATTTCAAAAAATAAAAAAACTCCTGTTGTAAAAAATATATTTTGCTTATTAGGGAATTTAATTATGCAAGAATAAATACTTTTATCTGCATTTTAAATGTATTTTAGATATATCCGAGGGGACACACATTTCCTTTGTGACCCGATCCCCTCGCCTAAAGAACAGGTTTAGTTCATCTCTACTCTGTGCTGAATTGATATTTTATTATTTTATTTATAGAATGACGATACCCCAGTATCGCTGATGGAAATGAGGTTCCACATACCAACCAGTGAAATGGCGGGTGACTTGGACCCCGTCGATGCTTTCCAACAGCAAGTCATGTCCAAAGCCAGTGTCATCTCTGTTTCTGGTGATGCCATCGCCATCTTCCGAGAGTTGCAGTGTCTGACACCTCGGTGAGTATTATGCTTGTTAACGTAAAGTTTTCAAAAAGCGTGTCCGATGCAGAATTAGCCAGTCACTTATCTGTGAGAATGACTATCCTGTATAGTAAACTGTTCAATTGTTAATTAGTTCAATAGAAACCATTTAATTGGAATAAAACTACTATATAAATTAAGCAATTTATAAATAAAAATTCAAGATCGCAACAAAAATTCTCGACAGTGCAAATATTTTTATAATTTAATAAATCTAAATCATTACAGAAATAAAAAACTTATTAGGTTTTCATTTATATTATTCAGAATCATCTGTGATCTGTTTTTTTATTATATTTAGAAATTCGGTAGTATTTAAGTAACGATGAATGTTTTTTATTATTTCCAGTGGACGTTACGATATCAAAATCTTCCAGTCCTTCTTTCAACTTCACGGCAAAACATATGATTACAAAATTCCAATGTCCACGGTCCTCAGACTGTTTCTGTTGCCGCACAAGGATTCCCGGCAAATGTTCTTCGTCGTGTCCCTCGACCCTCCCATCAAGCAGGGGCAGACGCGGTACCATTTCTTGGTTCTGTTATTCGGAAAAGAAGAAGAAATCACTATAGAACTTCCTTTCTCGGAGTGAGTCTTTATTATTTTTATTCAACGGTAATTCATGACATCTTGTATATTTTTAGATTCTCGACAATGGAGTGATTTTATTCCATGCAATACAATTTTATACAGTGTTATATCATTTGGTTGATTAACCCGAGTCTACGTGAGGACCGGTATATCATTATGCATAGGACTCTGGCGGGGGTGATTCACCGACCGCGCTTTGTAACTCAACAGCATGGGGAACACAGAGTTTCCAATCCCAAGCAAGGTGCAGAGCAGGAGAGAAGAGAAACGCAGAGATGTTTTCAATCAGGAGGCAGGAGCCCGAGTGGCTTCCTGGCGCTTCTATCACTGTATTTATTTCACAAACAATGCATCGGGAGCCCCGACTGCCCATGTGACTAGTCCGTGCCTAATGCATCAACAGGGGATTGTTCGTATGTTCAGGAAATTGTTCTTAAGCGTCATGGACGCTTACGAACACTCCTTACCCCCACACCCACGACTGGCTGTGGTTATGAACAGCGACAATACCATGTGTGTGTGGCAACAATATGACAAGTCGAACATGTCATTCCTCCAGTTTATTTATACCAAAAATATATCTTTATTACCATATTATTAAATGACTCGCATATGTACCTATACATAATAATTCACCGATGAGGTCTACATGACCACAAAGTATTTAAAAAAATGTCAATTTGATACGTAAATATATAAGAATTTTATTTGTACCATATATTAAATAAATAAATAAATATAGTTTATTCACAGAATACAAGAAACAATAGTGAAATAAACCAATGTTCAAAAATAATTCAGTCCAAAACAAAACAAGCATATGTAATTGATAGCAAAACTAATTGTTCATGTTATACCATACCGCGACTTGTCCACTCTACGCGCCGACGTGCACCGTAACAGCGATGGGAGACCCTTTTCAGGGCTACCAACTCTCGCATGAGCTCTCGTCTGCGAGCCATGGCAGGTGAGCCCGTCTCTGACACTGAAATTTTTCAGAGCCGCCTCAACGATTATATATGCACAGATCCACGGTTAAATATTTAAAAAAAAAAGGATCTTTTAATGCCCTGGTTCACTACGTGACTCTGGATAATCGGGAGTGTACCGTATGATATTTCTTTAAACAAAAACTAAAATTTTGAGATCCATTTGTTATGATTTATTAATTGAAATTATTCCTATCGCTAACGATTGCCAGATCAGGACATTCCCATAAAACGTTTTACCGAATAATTTTCAACATTATCTTGTTTGTTTCATTATAAAAATCTCTAATAAAATGAAAAGTAATTTATCTGTATTTATAGTTTTCTTTTTAATATTTTTTAAGGAAAGAACTTCAAGATAAATATGAGGGCAAAATAACTAAAGAACTCTCTGGGCCAACTTACGAAGTTTTGGGAAAAATCATGAAAGTTATTATCAATAGGAAATTAACTGGACCCGGAAACTTTGTTGGGTAAATTATATTACTTTTAATAAAATTTATTTAAATTTTTTCAAAGTTTATTTATCTCAATTTTTTTTCTTACCGATTTGATATTTTATTTGATGATTCCAGGCACACGGGCACTCCCGCAATATCCTGTTCATACAAAGCCGCCGCTGGACTGTTGTACCCGCTGGAAAAAGGTTTCATCAACGTGCATAAACCTCCAATACATATTCGTTTTGAGGAAATAGCTTCGGTTAATTTTGCCCGTAGTGGTGGCTCCACTAGGTAATGGTATATCTTTTTTCGATGATTTATTCATTTATTTTATTAATAATATTGCCTATATTTATTTTGTTTCATCCGACAGGTCGTTTGATTTTGAAATAGAACTGAAATCTGGAACTATCCACACGTTTAGCAGTATTGAAAAAGAAGAATACGGCAAATTATTTGATTTTATTTCATCCAAAAAACTCCACGTCAAGAACACTGGCAAAAATGTAAGTCCAATTAGAAACTATGTTCAGTATATTCCAAATTACTGGGATTATGATTTTATTTGAATTTTGTGTAGTTTTCCAATCAGAATTATTCTAGTAGTATTTATAGTCTAATATGACAAAACTATCCATGTGCCGGTGATGAGCAACTATTCATGTTTTTCCTATTCAGTATTATATTTGTTTCAATTGATATTTTCTAGGACAAGCAATCGTACAAGGATGACTTTGGTGATTCGGATGCAGAGAATGAGCCAGACGCCTACTTGGCCCGGGTCAAAGCCGAGGCTAAAGAGAGAGACGAAGATGACGGCGAAGGCGGTGGAGGAGGAGAGGAGGACGATTCCGATGAGAGTACGGATGAGGACTTCAACCCCAATGTTCAAGATTCCGATGTTGCTGAGGAGTGAGTCATTATTTTTTTAACATTAAGATAAAGAGCATTAAAATTATTATTGCTTATTCCGGAGATAAACTTGTGTCGGATATTTTTACAGATACGACAGTAATCACCAAGAAACTGAATCCGAGTCAGAGTCTGGTGGGGGGGCTTCTGATGGTAGTGAAAAGAAGAAGAAAAAGAAAAAACATAAGTCAGCTAAAACTGTGGTAGGTCATGACACTGTTTTAGTTTTTTTTTATTTTTGTATAAAAAACGCCACGTAATCTTTACACCTAAGAATATTATTTTACGTACTTATAAAATGTTGAGAAAACAAATTTCTTTAAAGGCTGCCCGCTACTTTTCAATGTCAGTTTGTTTATTATTATTTATTTTCATTAAATATCAACAAAACCCGCACGGACATCAATGTCAATTTCTTAACCTCAATTTCATTTTCATTTCGAGTAAAAATTTACCCATATACCAGAGATTTGCTCCCTAACATTCTAGCACATCTCAGAGTAACCGAGATACTTTGCTTCTTTACATTGAACAAAATTAACTTGAAATGTTTTAGTCTAGAGAATTATAATACATACATTGAATGTGGAGGCATCACTTTGTGGAAATCCATTTTAAATAATTATGAGTGAAAACATTATTTTGTTTTTCCACTATTTTTATTTGAAACGAAAATATCACTACTACTAGGGAAGGTTCGATGTTTTGCAGGAAACCCATTTGTACCGAATGCGAGATGATATGTTTTCATAATTATCAAATCAAACAAACAGACCTAAGCAACCTTTTAAACATATTTTGGAAACGTCCGTTTCCTTCTTCAGGTGAGCGTAGACTAATGGATGTTTCCAAAACGTGTATTAGTGATATTCTGGTATCAAATAAAAGTAGTGGAAAAAACTAAAGTGTTTTAATTCGTAATTGTTTAATTATAATACACTTATTATTAAAATCTAGGCTTACATAAATAATCTTTGGGAGGAACAATAATTTTTAATCTGCCTAATTGTTTATTCTTTTGTGATATACTAAAGTTACAATCGATTTTTTTTTTAAATTAAACAGCCTGAAAAAGCAACCCGCAAGCCTAAGTCGTCATCCAAGAAAAAGAAGAGTAAGGATTCCAATGCTCCCAAGCGAGCGCCGACAGCATTCATGTTATGGTTAAACGAGACGAGGAAGGATATTCTGAAAGAAGACCCCTCCATGAAGGTCACAGAGGTGGCTAAGAGAGCTGGTGAAATCTGGAGAGAAATGAAAGATAAAAGTGTAAGATGGTCTTATAATTTTTAAAAATAATAATATACTTTGCAAATACACAGATTTTCCTCACTAAGGCCCGGTTGTTTCAAGTTTGATCAAAGTAAGCGTTTGTTTAAAGCATAGATTTTTGCATTCTCCACCAATCAGACGATCCATTTTCGTAAATATCTATGCTTTAAACGAACACTTACTTTAATCCAACTTGAAACCGGCCCTAAGTGATATATTTTCAACAGTTTGTCCTATCAACCCATGGCAAAATAACTCTGAAGATAACTTATCAGTATGTTTTGGCTTTATTAACTTGTTGAGGGCCTAAAAATTCCAAAGCAACATATAGGCAAGGGCCGTAAATTTTCGGAATTTTTTGTGATTTTTCTTTTTACGAAAAAACCATGAAAACATGCGTAAATTAAAAAAAAAACACACACATTCTTATTATTTTATCGTAAGTGTCGAAATGCAATGATTTTTTTATCAAAAAATTTAAAAAAATAATCTTTTTTTGAATTCCGATAATGTTGCCAACCCGACATTTTCCGAAAAATAATAATTAAACCATTTGCCGAAAATTAATATTTACTACATACACTACTATTATTATTTGATATCCTACCTAAAAATTTTCTTCTGTGTGGTATATTTTGTCGCACGGCACGGCACACAACGGAACATCACACTCAAAACACATATAACATGTTTCCTTCCGTTGCTTTCGTGCCGCGCACACAAAACACTACGCCATTGTTTCACTTTAAATTTTGAAGCATATGATCCACATTTAACACACACATTTCTCAAATAAACGCAACATAAATAATGTATTTTTGTTAATAAATCACTGTTTGTATCAAATTGCACCATAAACCAAGAAATATCGCGAATATATGTATATATTATCCGTGCGTAGATCCGTGTTCCAACTGTGATTGCTGGGCGCGAACTGAAGAAATAAAAAACCCTTCCTATCGACATAGCAACGGAATCACGTGATTTTTGCATGTACCATACACGTGAACGTCTTTCGCGCGCTGGGCACATGACGACGGAATAGATCGACACGGCGACAGACACGTGATTTTTGCATGTACCACGCATGTGTCTTTCGCGTACTAAGGACGTGACGACGACGGAATATTATTTCATTATATAATTTTCGATCGTACAACATGAGTTTAGGGCGACATCTATAACTTTTCTATACGATTTTGACGACCGAAAAACTTCTACTTTGAGTGTTGATTTAAGCTATAATCGGTCATGTTTTTGAGTCGAAAATGGAACAACAGGTCACTACAGGATTTCTCTATTGGGAAAAAATTACGTTTTTCAAATTCGATACGCGGCCGTCGATAAATAATTTATTTTGTGCCTGTCGGATATATCCGACGCGGCCCCTGGGGACAGTCGCGCTCCGTCGGATATATGCGACGCGGCCCCAGGCTCATTAAAAAGTAAAATAATACTTATTATACTTTCTATTTTTTGTGCTTACTAAAGCTTATATCAAGTGACTTACAAGTGTGCGTACAGATATGCTAATTGAAATAACTTTATTTTTAGAATTGATTTTATATTACATGATACATAGTGCAAAACTGCTGTGCAGTTTGGCATGTGAGTAATATATCTGTAATAAACAAAGAAAATAAATACTGAAGAAGAAAAAATGTGAAATCAGTAAGATCCTGGTGCCTTAGTTCATTGCTCACTATCTTGTATAGAAACTGATTATCCTTTATAAACTTGATGGCAATATGAAAGTTGGTTTAAAATAAATCTAATAAAAATAAAAAATAAATAATTTCAAAATGTTGCCATGTCAAATATCTTTCCCATAAAGGAGGAGCTTATTTTTCACCGAATCAAGTTGAAAGATTTTGATTGTATAGAAAAGTTAAGAGTCTTTTTTTTAAATATTTTTATAGAAATGGGAAGAAAAAGCACAGAAAGCGAAAGAAGAATACACCAAGGCTATGTCAGAGTACAAGGCTAGTGGGGCAGCCGCGAGCTCTGTGACTGCGAGCGACGGACCATCCAAGGCAAAAAAGAAGAAGGTGGAGACGCCGTCTGGACGGAACTCGGGAGGCGGAGCAGATTTCAAGAGCAAGGAGTACATCAGCGATGACGACAGCTCCTCGGATGAAGACAAAAAGAAAGACAAAAAAGTAAATAAGTTATATTATTTATTGAATTGGCATTAACTTTGTGGAATGACATTATAATTATATATAAATAGATTACTTGTCTAAGACCACTAATGAGTTTAAAACTACACAACTAGTTTCGACAACTACCGGTGTTGTCATCAATGGGTGATGATATAAATATCTATTTATATCACCACCCGTTGATGACAACATCGGTAGTTGTCGAAACTAGTTGTGTAGTTTTAAACTCATTAGTGGTCTTAGACAAGTAATCTATTTATGTATAAGTAAATAAGTATAATTCTCCCAACTTCATAAGATAATCTCCACTAAGACATGACAATCTTGACTATTCTCTGGTTAAAAGGTTTTTATAATGGGTTATCCCAACACTCAAAAATAGATGGGATAGTACGTTTTGTGTATGCGTAATGTTTCTATAAGAAATCAAAATAATTAAACTGGAAATATTGTCTTTAACCCTTTGCACTTGAAAGTTTTTTGGTATGTTATTACTCATTTCTCAATAAAATTCCTTAACTTATTGCTATTTACTTATGTTTCTGGTTATTATATATTGAAAACTAAAAAACCCAATATATCAAAAATATTGAGAAATAATACTTTATTTTCTTGTTGCCATAGCGGCGGCACTCAAGTAATACGGCAAACCATGCATGCCGCCTCTATTTTGATTTATGCGGAAAGCCCGTTAATTTGAAATTTAAGGTACCAAAAAAAAAAAAATCATAATGTGATTGTGAAATTTGCCAAAAATCGTAAACTCTTGAAAAAAACATTGAAAAACTATTTTAAACGCGCTCAGATACAAAGAATTAGCATAAACACCGCATAGTAAAACTATCCGCGCATGTCATGGCAGTCAACTGAAGAAAGCATATACAAGATTTCCCAATTTAAGGAATCGTGACATAATATTTATAGATAAAGAGCATTCCGTAGAGTACCGCGAAATATATAAAGGACACCCTCATTTTATGTAAAATTCATTATGTGATCGAAAAGCTGCAAACGTTATGTGACTTATAATGTATTGATTTATGATGCAAGGATCTAAAAATTATTTTGTATCACAAATTACTGGGGTTTTCGAATTATCGAGGTTAATCTACTATGAAATTAACATTCTGGGACTATTTATATGAAAAATTTTGAATTATCTGGGTTTCAAATTAATTAAAGGTTTTTCTGTAATACTTGATCCCTTCACAATACCTTAACTCAAATTTTTATTTTTTTTAGGGAAAGGAAAAAGAAAGCAGCAAAGATAAAATGAAGAAAGAATCTTCGGCAGAAGAAGAAGATGAGGAAGAAAAAGCGTCTGCAGCAGAAAGCAGCGAAGAGGGAGAAGAAAGTGGTGACGCTAGTGGGAGTGATTAAATTTATTTATCAAATCGATCTGTTGTATATTCTGCATTATTCCGCTCTATTATTTTTATATATATTAAAATTAAGATAACAAATCTTCAAATCTTTTATTTCATCTCTATTTAATAAATATTTAAAGAAAACTGTGGGAATTTTTTATGCGTAAAAACTGATAGAAAAATAACACTAAGCAGTTTACATGCTCATCAAAACCTCATCAGTGGGTACAACCTCTCGGCCGAAAATGCTGGGACCGGACCGCTGGTGGCAGCGGCACCACAAATAATCTCAATTTATCGTATCAAAAATATGTATTTATAAGTATCAAAATTTTGAGATTTGTCACAGCCGTTCGCATCAGAAGAGGGAATTCATGTTTTTTTTTCCGACCAATGGTGTGAAGGAACAGTTGAACCATTCAGACTAAGTAAACCCTGAGAGTTATCAACATCTAGTTTTTGTTTTTCTAAAATCCATTTTTATATTTATCACCGCACAAGAGACATTTCTACATATCATTTTTGTTTTTTACGCATCTAATAAAGTTCACTTGCCAATATCATCATCTTCAATGCAAACTTATGCATCTGCAGAATATTTTAAAAGTATTTCCAAATGTCAAAAAATCGTTTCAAAACTAATTTGATAAAAACATAGGTTATGAACCACCCACATCTAGTCACTGTGCATTCTGTTTACGTTTATAAAATATAGATTATTTTAAATTCTTCATTATTATGCTCTTGTCAGATACTCAATTTGCTATTGTTTTCTCCAGATAATAAATTTTGTATCTTGGATCTGCAATTAACATTTTTTTGATTTTTTAAAGAATGTGAACAAATAAAAATAATTATAAAAAAATCATGTCTTCAAAATACCTCGTTTTGTCTATAATCTATCAAACTATTGTTAAAATTACCTTTTTTAATAAAGCTAACAGCAAACAAAACAAGTACATATTTATTGTGTTAATTGGCTACATATGTAACAAAACAAAGCACATACGTATTTATTGCAAGTGAAGTGAAATAAAAATTATTATGTTATTATTTTGCACATTTAAAATTCAACAGATTTGCTGAGAATTTATATATACTTAAAATTTTATATTTCTGTACTTTGTATATACGTATTTGTTTACGTATTGCAGTCAATTACGAACAAAGTAACATAAAAATACATTCCTTCCTTCTTAATTCATTTTACAAAAACATATTTAATTTTGTGTAGAAAATTGTAAAGAATGCATATTTTCTTTTTAGATTTTTTTAGTTTTTTTACAGAAACCATTTTTATTTCAGACCCATTCAAATTGACAAAAAAATTTCAGATGCACATTTTTTTCTATTGTAAGTTAGTGAGACAACTCTAAGGAATAATATTAGAAATTACCTTACTTGGCTTCCTCAATATCGATGATACGTTTAAATAAATTTCGATGGAAATAAATAATAAATTAAAGAAGTTGTTGAATAAGTCAAAGCAACTGGAGATATGTCCATTCACTTTAAGATTTTACAAAAGGATCTAGATTTACAAGGTCTATCTAATTCATAACTATCAATGAATAATATTGGACCTAGAGAAATAAAATACCCACAATTTTGGCCAGTATTGGAAAGGGTTTATTTATTTATTTAGCATTCTTAAGTTCTAGTATAGTCCCCTACTTGAAAATATAAAGCAATTCAAAATTTCCTATCTACTTTTTGAATAGACAATAGAAATTAATATTTTGAATTTTTTTTTTAGAGTAATGTCGAAGAACGAGAGTTACGGAGGTAAGCGACGTTAGAGTTTGCATTCTTTTTTCAATATTTATGACCTATTTTCTATAAAACGGATTATCAATACAGTAACTTATATGGGATATTTAAAATTCATACGCTAAAAATAAAATGACAAAAACCTTGCAAAAAATATTTTTCAAATTTCTGCAAGGTTTTAATAATTCTATTTGGCTTGTATCAAAGCGAATAAATATTTCATATAGATTACTTTCAAGATAGTCCATGATACTGATACAGAAATTTGTCAGAAATATTTAAAAAAAATGCAAAGTGTAAAGAATATTTTCTTCAAAATTGAATAAAGAAGACTTCCCGAAGTTTTTTCTACTAGCTACAAGACACCCTGAATATAAGTTGTTAATTTTTCAAATAAAAATAATAAATCTAAAAAGAGAGTAATTTTAATTAAAGATAATAAATAAGCGTTTCATGATTATTCAGATGCGAAAATTAATATTTTTTTCCTCTGCAGGCAAGTATTTGTACCCAATCAGTAAAATAAGTAAAGCTGACCTTCCCACTTTGAAATAATAACTGAAGACATGTAATGCTGATGTGTGTTCTAAACATCACTTTTGTATATAATTATTATGGAAGAAATAAATGTTCAAACACTATTTTCAAACTTCCTACTTATGTTTTATTATTATATCAATTAGTGTGGCTGCAGTGTTTGTATTCTCTTCCTTCATATCAATGGGCAATTATAAGTAATTTTAATATTACTAGCTGTAATATTATATCTGAAGAAATAGTATGTTTGCTATTGAAACAAAGCTAATAGTTATGTCTAGTGGAAAATAGGTGAACATGTCTAAGTTAATTTGATTGCAATATAAAAAACATGCAAATCATGTAATTCCAAATGTTTACTGATTCCTAAATCTTCACTTTGATGGACACTTATATAGAAACAAAGTACCTTTAACTAATTGAAAAAAAGATTGATTATGAAATGAAACCTAAATACAGAATTAACACAATGACTAATTTAAGTAAGTTTGGAGCTAAAACAATTCAGAATTCAGGAGTAAGTACACATCATTTTGTATTTATTAGCAGAACAACATTTCTCTCATTTAAAATGACATTTAACTACTGAATCTAAAATTTACCCAAGGAAGCTTAATTTTATTTTGTTCATATTTTGCCACATATTCCTCAAATTACGTGGTAATATTTTTAAAAAAGCCTGGCTGTTTACTCAAAATGATTTTACATATCTAGAGGCACCATTGGAATATTTATTAATTAATTATACTTTATTAATAAAATTACAGAGAACATTTTTTTAAATAATAAAATATGTTTGTAATAAATATAATTAATAGATGATGCAATATACAATCGGAGTGTGTTGAAATAAACATACATTTTATGGCGGGAAAAAGCTCAACGATAGCTAAAGCTACCCCACGCATTTTCCGTTAGCTTTCAAACTGAATTATTGGAATAGGGAAGTTTACAACCGTTATCTAGCCCCGCCTCTTCCATTGTCATACTCTTGCGTCTCTTTCTTACAAAAGACTCAATAGAGGAAGTGACAGTTATAGATATAATTTTGAGTCATTTTAGCACTTGAATTCATAAGCACATTTTTCAAATTATTCATTCAAAGAAAAATTTAAAAACATAAGAATATTTATTATTTAATTTTCGGAAATTTATAAAAAATGAGATTCAATCTTGAAATATAAATACCACTTTTTCGTTTACCTTTCTACGGTTTCGTTTTGCGTCAAGTAAATTACCAAAGTTGGCACGCCTGGTGACGCAAGATTTTGAATTTGAGGAGGGCGCTGTTAAGCTGACGCGGAACCCAATCGAGCCACCTCTCTCGTGGAACATTTAGTACGGGCTTCATACATTCTGTTCTAGTTTGTTCGAGTCCTTTGCTTAGCCAGTTGCTTCAGTGAATAATTCGTAAATTACAACTTAAAGGTGAGATTTTAGATTTTTCTAATTGAATAGTCTTATCAATTTAAGCTTATTTCATCATTCCAACACGCTTTTAAAGAATATCAATATTTCTACACGTTGGAATTTCGCTTCGAACATGGCCATTGCTTCTCTCATACATTTCATACGTAGCGTGGGTACCGCAGTACTAACGCATTTTTATTAAACTGCGATTTCTCTTCAATATTGTTCGTGATACATCTTTTCCTTGTTCTAGCGGTGATAGATTATTAAGTTTTTCAATATTCCTAGAAGCTGATTTCCGCGTACAACGCGTACTTTCATCGAAATATCGTAAAAACAAAATGGCTTAGCCTCGAGGCTTGCCCATTACGCTTGGCTTTATCATCAATTTTTATAAATTAATTATTTCATTGTTTGCAATCATTTTTCTATTGATTCTGGTGTTTTCTTGCATAAAAAAACGATTTCTATCGTTTTGCTAAAAAAAATCTTCACGTTTTCCACGGAATCGGTTTCCCGCCAAAAGCGTCGGGCAAGCTTTCCTTAGCGTGTCAACAAGAATTGTTGGCTCATGCTATAAAAGGGAATGAGCTTCGCTGTATCTCCTATAACGTGAACGAGCATTCGAGACGCGCTTCTCAATTTATATTAATTATAAATTTTTACTTTTTTCAGCCAACATGTCCGACAAACCTAAACGCCCGATGTCCGCGTATATGCTGTGGCTGAACAGCGCGAGGGAGGAGATCAAGTCGCAGCATCCTGGACTCAAAGTCACAGAGATCGCCAAGAAAGGAGGAGAGATGTGGAGAGCGATGAAGGACAAGTCTGTAAGTACCGAATTTTCTTTGTGTACACTTAGAGTAAAAAAAAATATAAATGATGACAAAACACACCAAGTTTATGAAGTCGTGATTATTTGTTTTAACATGCATCACCAACTGAAGCAGCAAGGAGCCCCCCCCGGCATTTACAGCTTTTTTATATTTGCCTAATTGTTTGTAATTAATTTTCAGGTGTGGGAAGACAAAGCAGCAAAAGCCAAGGAGCAGTACACAAAGGACCTGGAGACCTTCAACGCCAACGGCGGTGGCCCGGAGCCCAAGAAGGCCCAGAAGCGAGGAAAGAAGGCCCCCGCGAAGAAGCCCGTCACCAAGAGCAAGAAGAAGAAGGACGAGTCAGAGGATGAAGAGTCCGAGGAAGAAGAAGAAAGCGATTGATCTGGCAGCCCCCACCAACACCCTGTTCATATTAATAATAAATTCAATTCATGTTTATTTATTACGTCGATTTACCGGGACCTCCGCCAGAGGCTCCCATCACAAGTTGAGTTAACGTTAGTTGTAAGTTGTTAAGGGATGTGTACAAAAGGAAGCCCCACGCCCTGACGGCTATATTAACTGGCTAACTGGCTCCGCCATCATGTCTTTAATAGCTCTGACTTATTTTATATACTGATAATCCGGGCGGGTGTATATTATATTATAGCTCTTGCTCTCATTGTATGTATGTTAAGTAACTTAGTGTAGTAGCGGTGGTCGTGAGTGGTAAAAACCTACCTCTTTAAATTTGTGTAAATTGCAGTCTGTTTTATGTAATAACCATTAACCGCAGCCAAAAGATGGAACTTACGTTATAAGGGATCTTGACTGAAGAGTGCCCAGGTACTTCTTTCGCAATGCTCGTACCTGCGTTAAGTTTAGGAATTTATTTTTTAATTAGTTGTCAAGATTTTAATTAGATGATTACTTCTACCAGACTTAACGCATAGGTAGGTTTGTTTCTTTAAGGTTTGTAATTTTTACATGTTATTTTGTAAAAAGTAATAGCATTCCTCATGTCAAGTGGTTTTACATTTTCATCCAGGCAAATTTCTTATAAATAAAACAAATATTTTTTAAAATGGTCTTTTCTTCCGCTGATATCATTTTCCCACCCTTCTTCCTTTGTGTGGCCCGAGGGTCGCCTCGAGTTGTGAGTTCAATGACTGATATGCCTTCCCACATTTTGGCGGGACTTTCAAAACTTCCTATGGCGAAAATGCCTCGCATACGCCTGCTAGCATGGCCCGTACCCGATATGCGATGTATGAGGCGTGTGAAGCATATTGGTACGGGGAAAGCGCGGTAAAACCGCATCTTTCCCGCGGTGTTATTTTAATAAAATGCTGTGATGCACCTAAGTACAATATTTTTTTTATAACAAATCTGATTACACCGATTGAATTGTTAATCGATCCCTTCATCTTTCTCGTGAATTTAACGAGGCCAACGTAAGGTTTCTCGCACATCGCCATTTTGTATGACGCTCTACGGAAACGGAAGATCTATACGCAACCCAAAGCATCGGCACGGAAAAAGTGAGACGGAAGGGTTCGTTCACTTCGAGTGCCTTGCATAACACGATCACTGCCAACAAAACAGTTCAAATTGCGTTTCTATGGTAACGGAATGTTGACATCCATTTTAGACTATGTCGGTTTAGTAGATTACGTTGTCGTGGTTCGATGTTTGGATACGCTCCTGTCACAAATTGTCAAACGAAGTAAAGTCGATTCCGAAGGTGATGTTATACTAAACAATCTACTTATCAATAAAATACGTGCTGCGCTGCAACATCTGATTGAAAGTAATTCTTAAATTTAGATTGTTTCGTATAGTTTTGTCTTTTGGACAGAATGGCAGGAGACTGTTCTGCAGCTTCTCCTGTGGACAGAGTGGTGTTGGTGACCGGTGGCTACGACCATGTTATAAAATTATGGCAGGCTCACACCGGAGTGTGTCTGAGAACCATGCAACATCCAGATTCCGTAAGTGTATTGTGAAACACCCTTAATAAAAAACTTAATTTACTTCTATCTTATTTCACTCTAGGCTGATAAAAAAATAATTAAAATGCTCGCTTTCCATCTAAGATGATGTATTTATTCAACCCAATGCTCTATTCGCAAACATGGAAAACGTAGAGCGTAATGAATTATTTTCCTACCAGGAGAATTATAGCATTAATATAAATCAGTACTTTCCTAAAAATTATAATTGATGATGATTTGTGACCATGTTTATTTGTCGGTGATAACTGCTCATGCATAAATTAATCACCGAATGAAAGTTTAATAATATTGAAACCTGGTGGCAGGTTTGTTTTTTCAGAAGACAGATTTGCCCCTTACATTTTTCAGTGATATATATTTACTTTGGAATAATATGTTTATTTTTGGACAGCAACCGCATATACTGCATGATTTTTGCAATTCTTTTGTATTAAATTTTTCAATGCGTTTGGATCAACTGTAAAATCGATTATTCATGTTTTTTCACCATCTGTCGTGGATAATCGAGAGTCTACTGTATATAGATTATTTACTGTGAGGAAATATACAATCAAGAAAATAATGTATATAATATTTCTACTCATTAAATAATGTATATTTTATGATTCTAAAGAATTTACGCAAATCTCATTATAGCTGCCCTCAGGGCCTAGCGGCAAGTAATCGGCGACAGCCTATCGCAGACACCGATGGCGTCTATAGCTAGCCTAGAGAGCCTAGCAGTTTCATCGCTAGTTGTATATAGTATAATCTCATTGAAAGTTTATTAAATACGTTTTCAAAAAGTAAAGAATAACTTTTAAAATTTGATCAATTTACTTTTTACACATAAAATACTTTTTTTTAGTAGCTGTTCACAATATTAATAGTCCATAATTTAAATTAACTTTACGACAGAAAAGGGCATTTCTTTAATATCTACGAATTCAATATATTTTTTTAATCTTTGATAAGTGTATTTTTGTTTTAAAATATTCTGTACATTAAAATTATCTCAGAATTAATTTTCTAGTTTGTCTTATTCATTTTCATTGGGCCTTTTGACCTGTGACCTGTTAAAATGTAAAAAAGAAAAAAAATTGTTGTACGCATGATTAATTTTTAAATGTTTCAATCGCAGTTTTATTTATTTACAGCAAGTGAATGCGTTGGATATAATGCCCGATAAGTTGATGGTAGCAGCATGCGGCTACCAACACATCCGCATGTACGATCTTGTCGGCTCTAATCCGGATCCTGTGATAAACTATGATGGAATTTCAAAAAACATTTCTCGTGTTGGCTTTCAGGTAACCGTACTCTGCCAAATTATATTTTGGATGACTTCTGCCCTTGGCAAACAGTGTACTACATAATTTAAGCCTTCCAGAAAGATTTTTTTTATTTTTGATTAAGTAATGTTTGTAAATATATTCCTACTTTCAAACTATGCCAACATATCCTATGAAACTAGAAATGATGTGGAGTATCCTTTGAATTAAATAAATGAAAAATTCCTGCAGACTCCAAATAGAATGCTTTATTTGTAAATTTGAAAATAATTTCACAAGGCTTATTCAATCTTTACTTGATTTTATCTTTCAATTCTACCTTTTTTCCTACTCAGCACAGTTATTAGAAGTATAATCGTCCATAAATACGTGAAATAATAAGAGATGTTACTCAAACCTTCTTCCAAAAAAATTAAATTGTCGGGGTTTTGGAATTATCTTGTGTATGTATGTGTTATAAAATTTTCAAATTATGACGAATTTCGAATTAACGGGATTTACTGTATAACAGTAACACCACATTAAATGAAATTTTTATTCCTGTAGGAAGACGGAAAATGGATGTACACTGGAGGTGAAGACTCAACAGCAAGAATTTGGGATTTAAGGTAATTATTTTTTTGAAAATTGAACCTGATGATGTTTGTGCAAGGTTTTTTGAGTAAATTTTTTATGCACCACAACGACCGGTGTTCAGAATCTGACTTTGAAAATCAGTTGATCACTCCCAGGAACACAAATAAAAACCTGTTAACCATATTAAAGTTGAACGAGTTTTGTGGCAAGAATTTGCTGACAGTATATTCAGGGATTAATCGAGAATTAATTCCTTTTCTCATTTCTTTTCGATAAATAATTTATATTAGTGACTTCATATATGTGTACGTCCAGATAAAGTTTTCCTTTGTATTTTAAGATACATATTTTCTATAATTTTTTCTTTACCAACTCTCTGTCAAACAATTATAAAAGAGATTAGAACAGTGAAACCCAAATAATTCGAAATTTGTCTTGAAAACACTCAAGATCCAAAATGTTAATTTTATATTTACATAATTAACTCCGATAATTTGAAAACCCCAGTCATTCGTCATTCAAAATAATTTTTAGTGTAACGCTATAAATCAATAATTTAATTTAATAAAAAAATAATGGTGCGCGCTCTTTTTTGATCACGCACACCCACAAGGGGTATCCTTTATGTATTTCGCAGTACCATGTGGAATCCATTTTACGTATATTATTTTGCGATTCTTAAAATTGGGGAATCCTGTGTGTGATTTCGTCAGTTGGCTGTCTTGATATGCGCAGATAGTTTTAATTTGCAATTGGAGTTTCTATTGTAGTACTCCATTTTTCTCTTGTACAACAGGTCCCGACAGCTTCAATGTCAGAGAATATTCCAAGTGTCAGCACCGGTGAATGCCGTGTGTCTCCACCCCAACCAGGCGGAGATAATGGTCGGCGACCAGAGTGGCATCATTCACCTGTGGGACCTGAAGACAGATCACAATGAACAACTGGTACGAAAGACTCCTGCTTTATGGTATATTGCTATTGAATTTGCTATTAACAATTTTAGCATGCATACTTCTAACTAAGCTAAAGTGCTTATACTTTATGCTTTACTCCAGCCAATCAAGAAGTGCGCTCGAGAATTATTTGCACAATATCTCATAATAGAGAATAGTGAATAATTTACAATTTGAGATTAAAAGCATCCGGTGTTCTAAAGAAGAAAAGGTAAATGTTTGCGCCATGAAAATATGGCGCAGATGACTTCTAGGCCATACTTTCAGGCCTTTGGGATCAAACTTTTCACAAGTCAGCAGGAAGGTAAATTGAAACTGACATCTCCGCTATAAAGTATTTTCGTATCAGTTGATATTTTTTTTAAACGAAATCTCATTCAATGAACATATCTACATAATACGTCATGTTTACCCATAGATTCCAGAGGCTGAATCGTCAATTCAGGATATTGCAATAGATGCAGAGGGACGGTTGATGGCCGCCGTGAACAACAAGGGGCACTGCTACGTGTGGTCCCTCACGGGGGGCGCTGCGGACCAGCCCACCAAGCTGAGTCCCAAACACAAGCTGGAGGCACACCCCAAATATGCCCTACGCTGCAAGTTCAGTCCTGATTCAAGGTAACTTTATCATTCATTTGGTAATCTGGATGCCCGACAGAAAATATTGAATGTTGTTGTATGATAAAAGGCGATTATTGGAGCTATGCCGTGTAAATAGGCACAGCTCCAGGGAGATAATTTGTCTGTGCAAATAGTAATCGTGTTTAAAAACAAGTCAATCAGGATAAAGGTCAGACTCAAAACCACTCAAGAATAACATCTACTGACTTACTACCAGATGGCTGGATCCCGGATCCCTTGCACAAAACTGCGGCGTTCCTCCCTTGCAATTATTTTATTTAATTTAGAATTCGATAGTCATGTCTTGCAGTTGTAGGTAGGTATGTTGCGGCGCTGATTCTATATATATTATATACCTGTATATATATATATTATATGCGTGCTGGCACGAGCGGACCAAAATTAAGCGATGCGATATATAGAGTATATAGTCCAATATAAATCACAGTGTGACGGTGAGGTTTATCAATTTATGTAAAAAAGGAATACGATGCGTAAAAAAAACATCACTGCCGATGCTTCAAGGTCAGAATGCGAAGTGAGCTGTCATACCAATGCGGCATCTGTTGTGCATCCCAAGCCATCTAGCCAGGGGAGAGTCACTCAGGATGGTCTCCGGTGGAACAAATATCGCGATTGACATGACAGAAAAAATATACAATAATTATTTGCGCAAACAATTATCATAATCCTTTCTTCATTCTGAGTAAACATAGTACATAGGTAACAACGATTATTCATTGTAATATGTTACCATTTCAGTTTGCTGGTGACGACGTCAGGAGATTGCACGGCGAGAGTTTGGAGAACGGAGGACTTCAGCTTGGTGCGAGAGCTCAAGTACGACAGCCAGAGATGGGTCTGGGACACGGCCTTCAGTGCCGACTCAGAGTATGTCTTCACAGGTACGGCGCAAATCATTTTTAAGATTTAGTCTGGATTCATTGCGGATGCAGGGAAAAAGATGAAAACAGACTATGCATAAGTAGACTAATTATTGAGAAAAAAACAAGCGAGCCTTACAGTAGTCGCTTATGATGTGTAACATTTGACATATAGCAGTTAAAAATATCAATAGAGCAACAGCAGAAATTATCATCAAAATTTAGAAAAGCTAATACCTATATATTTATTAATTAGTAAATACAAGTAAAGATAATTTATGTGCATTTATTTATTATTGAATTTTGCCGCACTAGGTAGGTACCGTATATATCTACATAAGCATTTTGTTTAGAAGAATGTTTGGTCAATTATATGTTTTTATTTATTTTCATAGATGGCGGTAGTGTGTGCCACCATACATATTGTATGAAAACTTTGAATAAATATTTAAAAATAATTACATAAAATTTGAGAATGTAAATCATTAAGGGTAGTTATTGTTTACATTATTGTAAAAAAAAAAGTATTTATTCGAAGATATAAGCCAAAATATATCAAAGTTACAACATCCACGCGCTTGACACCAGCCACGTAACATACATACAAAATCAGAAGGGCTGGCTGTTGGAAGTGTGCGTCATCGCTGTGATGGCACTTGCTGGACATAGTTGTTTATACACGATGATTTTTATCCATTGCCACATTGGTCAAATGAAATTGCTCGCGCTTCCCCAACGCCTTATTTCCTGTTACGAATTCCCGTCCTTTTTCACAAAATCACTGCCACAGATTGCAGGAAAGCGAGAGGAAAGATGATACACATCAAAAATTGTTAACTCATTTATAAAATATTATTGCAGGCTCTTCAGATGGCTATGCGAGGCTGTGGAATGTGAGCACGGGCAATATTGAGAGAGAGTACTGTGGACACCAAAAACCAATCACGGCTGTCGCCTTTAGGGATGAAGTTATCGACTTATAGAGCTGGCGCTCGCTTTGTTGTGGATATTTTGGACTACATAAATAAAATAAATCTAAACAATCACTAATATATGGAGAAATGTGAAGAATTTTAGAAAACAAGATGATGTTCAAAACATTCACGTATCTTAATACATTAGAGACTTGTTTTAATACATGCACTCATATTTGCATTGCACAAATGTCGCGAGTTTACTGAACTTAGGACACCGCGTTCTCAGTGTGCAATAAAGATTTGATGAATCAATTTATTCATAGAAAAATTGACCCCATTGGTCAAGACTTACTGTACAAAATTGTAATATAATATAATATAATATTGTTTAGATTAGGTATTTTCTAAACAAAAAACTCTGAAGCCAAACTGTTGCACATTATTTTGTGTAAATAAAATATTGTTTTAAAAAATCTGTTACATTGTAAATAATCTCAAAAAAGTGCATTAATTAACATTTAATCATTGGTTTATCCATCCACCTTTTATTAATCCGAGTACGATTCATACCAGACTAACATAAGTAAGACCCTGTCGCATGTTGGTGTACGGTCTATTTTATCTGTTAAGGTGGGCAGACAGGCAAGAATATAATAAAAGGTGGCCAAGCAATGTTTCCTAGTGTTGGTCCCGGTCTGTACAAGAAGTATTTTGTATGCAAGTACCCGTCTTCCATTCAGGCAATGGGTAAGGTAGGCCAATCACAGTGTCCTATTTACATTCTTTCTCGGCACGTTGTAATGCTGCTACAGCGCTAGAAAAATCTGTCAGTTTTTGTTCTTGAGAGGAGAAAATTTGCAGTATCTGTTTTTCACATGCTTTCGGATTCTGACTTTATGCAATAAAATTCAACAGATATTTTCCGTTTCTGCGATTCTCTTTAAATTTGAAATTTAAGGCATTCTATAATTTGATTGTGCTCTTTCAAGATGGTTCTAATATGTAAACTATGTTCAATATCAAGTGAATATTTGTGTGCATCATTATTTTATGTAATTATTGCTAGAGTGAAATGTTGTGATAGTAAAGGAGTATATAATGTCGGCTTTCTCAAATTATTAATTATTGCTAGAGTGAAAAGTTATGATAGAAAAGGAGTATATAATGTCGGCTTTCTTAAATTAATTATAAGCTGTTATCTGTCGATGTAGGAAACTGTACACATTGTTTGTGTTGTTCATAGAGCATGAAAATAACATCTTTGCTGATTTTTTTTTCATTTGCCATCTGTCAAAATTTGCATCACGGCTCTCGACTTCTAAAAAGTGAAAAAATTTATACTAGGTATGTAATATAAAAATGTTATTACAAAGAATGTTAATAATTGAGTTATACTTAATTAGTGAAGAAGTCATGTTAAGAGAGAGATTTGATTGACCGTATCCAAATCAGGCAGTTCAATCATTGCTTCAGGTCCAAGTTTTAGTTATGTTTAGGAAACAATTAAAGTGGCATATTCAAAGCAAATTCGTCTTGTCACATTTTTTAATGAAAATATAGGTTTTTATTACTCATTTATATTGGAAGGTATATGCTAGACCACAAATTTTTTTTAGAGCAATAATTTCAACAGAACTTTTGCTCCAATACAAAAGTAATAACTTAAACATTATTTACAGTGATTAATAAAATATAAGCATTAACTAATAGGCCAGGGCCATAAAATTTGTTTTTAGTGTGTTAGAAATCACAATATAGTTATGGGATATTATGTATATGTTACAGCGAATTTGCATTTTTAGTGAGACTATACTTTCACTAGTATAAATGTACTTTTCCCGTTCGGGCAGAGTCTGGGCAGTGAAAACATCTAAATCAACGAATTCTCAGATTCACTACACATTATCCGTGAAAATATATTTTGTTCACGAATGCGCGCATTACTCAAAGCATAGACAATATATCGGTGAAACTATCAATTTGTACACGTAATTCTTAAAGCGTAGAAAGTATAAAGGCGGCACTTCACTAGGCGATTTTTATTCATTTTGCGGTCCTATTTTAACTCCTAAATTAAAATAGAACAGCGGCACCGCAAAACGAATACGAATCGCGAAGTAAGGTGTCGGCTGAAAGATCGCGCACTCGGGTTTTTTATGATATCTGACGACTGCCGGAACAAAACGAGGTTATGTCACCATGTAAATATTGGGGGGTTAAGGGAAAATTTTTATTAATGAATATTTATTTTGTCAATTAAGTTTATTAAATATGTTTTTTTATAACAATACAACAAAAGTTTATTTCTTACAAATATAAAAACATAAATAAACATACACCTGGTATTATTAATTTTAAACGAACCTTTAAAAGTGCGTCAAGTAACAAACACTCGATACGAAAAATACAAAAAATCAAAGTCATCATTTACGTTTGAATTCATTCAGATTCTTCCGCATTTCCAATTTTCTATCTTTTTATCAAAAATGTGTCTAATGTCATTTGCGTTTCTTGTTTGCGCTGTGTAAAGCATGTGTAAAGTGGGTGGTAGACGTACAACATAAAGTGCGCGGTTTTTAAGTTCGCAAACTTACTCGGCTCGACGTCGGTGACAGACGTGAAGCTTGCTCACACCGTATCATTTTTATGAGTTTAATCGACTGTCTTTTGAATTATAAGATGATCAGAATTTCGTAAGTGTTCGCGATTAAAATTTTAAAAATATATTACGTTTTAGTTACCTACCTAAACTAATCCAGTCCAGAAGTGTGACAGTTCGAGAAACAGAACTATCGCCACAGAATAGAGAATATGCTATCGCTCAAAGGATAAAAATTAGAAATACTGTCGCTTTGTGATGACTTTGGACTAGACTAGTGTAGAATGAGACACAAAACGCAAAATAAATTTTGAAAAACAAGGTCCATGTGCCATTAGAATCTTGTTATAAAATCATATAATGAAGAATTGGTGCAGCCGAAACTTTCAAATTTCAACACTTCAAAATGACTTTTTTAATAATATCCGTTACCTTCATAATGTTGATATGCACAGAAGAAATTAATAATGCAGTAAGAACCTTGTTCATGCAATAACTTATTAAATTGTTATTCAAGGCCCGGTTGTTTCAATTTGGATAAATAAAAGTTCATTTAAGAGCATAGATTTATACGGAAATGGATTTCAGACTTGTCAAATTTAATTTTTGACAGTTCGGAAACCAATAAATTCACTAGTAAGTAGAAGTTAAAATATTGTATTCATTTCTATTGGTGAAAAACTCTTTGAATATGATAAGAATGACCTTGAATATAATTTCTCTAAAATGCCAGTGAATGATGGACTCACTAGAAAAGCAGATTCACTGTAACATATACACAGAATATGTTCTTTTATGAATGCAAAGCCAACATTATGGAGACAAAACTGTAGTGAAAGAATTAAGAAATGTTAAATATTTAAGTCATAAATCGTTTAATTTGCAAGAGGTTTTTTGATTGAATCACAGGTTTGCTTGATTTATGACAGGTTGGACAAGCCGAAAAATCAAGGCATTTTCTCAAGAGTTGCGGTCTAGCAAAGTGACTCAATAAATATGTGGGGTCAACGACCCATTTCCCCACGTTCCATAACCACCGCTGACGACAACAGTTCTCACGGAAAAATACATGTGTATGAAAAACGCTGACATCGAGCTTCGCACGCAGAAGAAGCAAACCGAGCGAGGTTGAAAAATGATCGAAAAAATATTTTACAAAACGAAAATGTGTCATAGTGTTCATAACGGCCAGATAAGTGTTTAGAGTTGAAAATATCAGTCATCTGTTGTGTTCGAAAAGTGAACTTTCAAAACATTTTTATTATTTATTTTAATGCTTTATGAAGTTTAGTTGCTTCCAGTTGTCCTTGTCACTTCTTTACAATAGAGTGCGTAATTTATGACGGCAACATTGCTTGATATAAGCTGTCAGGAGGTCCATAGTGTTTATTTTATTTGCACAGCTAAAGCAAAATTCTTCTATGAAGAGTTAAAATTGCAGGGTGATTTTATTGCGTCTTCTGGATGGTTAACGTGGTTTTAAAAGAGACAAGGCAAAGTGCCGTTCAAGCCCAAAAATTAAGGAATAATGAGCTAGATGCATGAGATTTCGCCTCTAAGTTTCGAGAACTTACAGAAATCAAAGGTTTTATACCGGAACAAATCTACAACATTAAGAAAACTGGATTGGAAATGACGATTTTCTCTAATTTGAAGAAAATTACAAAGAATAAATTTTACCAAATTCACGACGAACTGACGGGTGCGACAAACTGATGATGCACAATCGGCATGTAATTTTTCTTAATTCAGATGAAATTGTGACTGATCACGAAATATTAAATGACAAAGATATTTAATGTGTGGTGAATTATATAAATGTGTGTTGATTTCTGTATAAAAATAAACCAGCATCTAAAACATTGTTCTTCAACTTCTTTGAGTAATTCCAAATTCCTTTTTGATGTCTTTTTAGTGAAGTAAATAATAGTTGTTTAAAAAAAAGTATTTGATATCATGTAACATACTGTTATGATGACATTTTTGTTATGCGTGAACGTGTGCCGACTTTAGACACGCATTGTACGTGATTTTCGGGACTTTTTTGTATTGTTAGACAATTATTCAGTGCTTTTGGATTTACTGGGAATTTGACTCTCCGGGATATTTTTCACAATCCATCCCGGCTAATCGGGAGTCTACAAAATTGAATGCGGAAGACTCCCCCGAAGCTTTTCCCACCCTGTACATGATCTATTATTTATGACTTTAAAATGCTGCAATTGTTATTATTATTACTTATGATTATGATCATATTTGAAAGTAGTTAGATTAAACCTGATTCTTTTTTCAGATAGATGTTCTTGACTATTGCTTGTCCAATGTAAATTGGCGTGCGGCGACTTTGGAACTAAAACCCGCCCCGCCCGCAACCCCTCGCCTTGTCATTCAGTTCATTCTCGTACTTGAGCGTGAGCTGTGACATCTTGATTCCCAATATATACTGAATTATTATCTCCAAAACAGCCCAGGATGGTGCAAGAACAATCGCCAATGAAGTATTAAAGTTTTGCGAAGTTGAAAAAGCAAATAATGGACCGATATTACCGTTTGACAGGTTGACAGATAGAGCGGCCGCCATTACTGTTTGTTTCTTTAGTGTTGCCCGACCAAATTTCTATTAAAGCTTCCGACACCGGTCACCGGACATTCTGTACATTATGTATTGTGTAATAAATTTACACCCTGGCAACTTCTGTTAGGCGACAGGGACGCCCTTCCTCGCACGCCAATTTATACTGGTACGTCTATAGATGAGGTAAATAAAGATACATTTTATTGAATTAAATATATATTTAAATCTTTCATGTAAAACCATACACAATCATTATAGATACATACATATTAGTATTAATTTACTCACATTTAGTATATAAATCAAATAAAATTCTAATAAAGAAAGGCATTAATCATGTTATTTATAATATCAGAATACTAGTTTAAAACGGGAGTTCACAAAAATGGCAGAAAATTTGGGCAGTTTTCAAAGGAATTCAGGTGGCCCATACACGTTGATGGTGCTATTTTGTCTTAATTAATTCTAATTAATTAAGTCATTTCTAAAAAGTCAGAAGTAAGACACAACATGTAAAGAGTGTTATAAATAATATATGCCATAGCCATTCATGAAACTTTATTCTTGGATGACTTTTCACCTCTATTTTAAAACTACATTGTTCAAGAAGCATCTCTCTTAAGCGACATAGTGTGTGCATTACCATGCAGGTATTGCTTAAAGCCGTAAGCGCCACTTTTTTGAGGAACGAAACCCTTTAACTGCGCCTATGTCATCGCAAGCTAAGCCATACGTATACATATATTTCGAATAAAATAATTCTATAATCGGACATTCTAAAAATTAATCAACTGAGCGAATACAACCCGGGTAGGTACCTACTTTCAATGTGGTTAATAACAATTTAATTCAATACTATAAGGTAGATGCTTGACAACTATTTTGCAAAAGTACTTGAAAATCATAGATGTAATATAAATATAGACTAGATATAAACCAAAATATCTGCTACACAGAACTAATGTGAATACTGTGAACATAAGAAAGAGAAAATATCATAGACTACCAACGTAGAAAATACAAATCTCTGTACTCTGAAGTCAGTTTGAATTTCTCTACAAATTATTGAAATAAAACTCACCTATGAAAGGTAATAGCCTCTTCTTTATTATGTGAACTTCTATTGTCTGTTTGTTGTGTTAATCATTGTAATGGAAGCATTACAATGATTACAAACTGACATATTTCAAGTTGGATTTTTTAAAATTGTTAAGGCAGAAAGCCCAAAAGGCAAAAAGTAAACACTGCAATTAGCTACAACTTCATATGCATTCGTTCCACAAAATTATGTTTTATTGTCCTTTCTTATACGTGGTTATGAAAATACTTTATCTCTTTCTGACTAATACATTTGGTACGTAATAGAAAACGGTGGAGACTAGATATCTTAGATTTGTTTTCTAGTAACTAGTCTATATTTATACGTCTATGTTGAAAATACAAATATTTTTATTGTTGTCTGTCCAGTAAAGGTAATAAAATCTTTATATCTGAAAATTCTGACTTTCTAGGGCATTTACATAGATATCAATTAAAAGATGATCGCATATGTATTATCTGACTTAGATGCGTTGAGATACATTCTGTTCTATTAGTGTGCTAAACATATATAATGTGAAAATATTAGGCACCATAGTGACTGGCATTTGTAGACCCCCGATTTATGCAATCTTAGAACTTTCAAATTTTGTATAATGATAATACATGCATTAAAAGGATTTTTTTTAATATATCACCATTTTGCTTATTGGATTTCAAAGTGCAATTTTAAAATAATTTAATAATACTTTTTCAAATAAGATTATAGTTCGAGTGGTAAAGATATCATGAAACCCAAGGCACTTCTGTTAAAAAAAAATTTAATTCAAAATGTACAGTTTACCAAATACAGCTGTACAATGCTAAAAAACAACCAATGCAATCTTCATCAGTTATAAAATATAATCTGTAATGGAATTTGAGTCGCTCGAGCCATTTGTTTGAGTGATTCAGTTTCAATTGAAAAAATTAATACACTTATTAACTGGTGCACCTGAAACATTTACTTTACATAAAATATTTTTTTTACAATTACCTATCATGTACCAAAGACTGACTATCTTCATTTTCCAGCCAGCCTCAATCTCAAGAGTTTCTTTAAAGCAGTGTTTTTCAACCCGTGGGTCGCGACTCCCAGAGAGATCGCCAATTGTTACTCGGAGGTCGCTGTCGCAAGCCAAGTAAAAATAAAAAGCAAGGGTTGTAGGTCACATACTGCAATAAAAGCACAACATTTTCACTGAGAAGGCTGCGCCTGTTTATTTTTATTAAAATTGTCAAATGGTGATTGTATTTTTGAGATGTTAATAATCAAATCATTTTCTAATTGAAGCCTATTTCTCTTATTAGTTCTTATATTTACAATTGAAGAAAACGTTAGTTTACATAGGTAGGAAGTGGCGAATGGCATTAACAGTTTTAAAACTTCTCTTGCCAGCTCTGGATATTTCTCTCTCCTTTTCATCCAGATGTCGATCGTTTGTCCTCCCGCTACACCGCGGCTAAGAATATTGCGCAACCCTTCAGAAAAATATGCGGACCTCGCTGGATTGCAATTCGCTCCGCGCTGTCCTTATGTTCACCTATAGCCGTCATCTGGTTGGTCAAGCGCATTAATGACGTCATTTGGTCAAGTCTGCAGATATTTCTGACAGGTTATATATAGCACTTGATTTTTCAATCAGTAGGTAGTCTCAATTGAAAGAAAGTTAAATACGTCATTTTTTAAATCATTGACATAGTTTTATTATGGACCTGTGTGGTCGCGAGAATTTCTTTTACTTGTAAAGGGGTCGCGTATTCAAAAAGGTTGAAAAATACTGGTTTAAAGCATTAACTCGAAGAAAATTTTCTATTTACAAATCCAGAAAAGAGCAATGTGATGTTTACAATACATATATCACAAAAGTATATGACATACGCGTAAAAGGAAAGACGAGGTGATGGGTATTTAAGTACATAGATAAATTCAAAACTTAGTTTCGCAATATGTGGCATTATAAACAGATATTACAGATCCTTAACTTCTACATAAAAGACTTAAGGAATGTGCATTTATATACACGGCATCAAGGCAATAATTCTGTATCATCTAGCAATTTTCAAGATAAGAATCTTGAAAATTATTTGGATCAGATTAATTACTTTCTGGTGCTTTGTCAACTTTGGGAAGAATGCAAATTTAACATATCATTCTTAAAAAAGGGTCACACAATGATAGAATCAACGATAGATTTTTTATATAATTAATAGAAATAAACTTTGTTTTCACCACTTTTTTATTGAAAATATCAACATGTTTCAGAGCCCATGACCCCTTCATCATGATACAATTGTATACTAACAAAATTAAATTTAAAAATCAAAGAATGGACAATTAAAATATTAAAAAGATATATATGGAAAATGAATAATAATAAAGTACCTACTTAACATGAAAATAAATTGATTTGTAATGATTGTGATACAGGAAAAATGTGTAGAAATTTTAAAGTTAGAGTTAAGGAACACTTAAGGTGTTTAAATAGCGATAATTATTCTGAATTTTCTAACCATCTTTTGGCTACGGATCATTCTTTTGATATTAATAAGGGTTTACAAATTTTACATACGAATTTTACATAATCACAGTTTGAAAAATTAAAAATTTTGGAAATAAGAAAATGTGTTAATAGTAATTTGAATATTATAAATAACCAGGTCCTTTTTACAAATAGTTATCTTTTAAATTTATTTTCATGTCATGTAGGTACTTTATTATTATTCATTTTCCTCTATACTTCGATTTTTAAATTTAATTTTGTTAGTATACAATTGTATCCTGACGAAGAGACCATGGGCATGTTGATATTTTCAATAAAAAAGTGGTGAAAGCAGTTTATTTCTATTAATTATATTAATAATGTTACCACAAAATTATTTTGCTGTGTTTGAAGAAGATAGATTTTTTTCTTCACCATTACCGTATATCTCGGAAGATTATATAGGTTGATGCGTCTTCTACACCAACTGGACTATATAAAGGTAGGTGCTATCTTCAATTGTGGTATTTAATTAAATTATAGTCTATTACATACAATTATAATTATTATAATTCTTTCACAATAGTTAATAAGGCTAATTTCACAAACTATGTTCACAAATATATTAGTACAGACATTTTTGTGGATAGTATAATTAATTTTATAAATTTGTTTATTTACTGCGCAAAAAGATAGGCCGAATCTTATTTAATTTATGTAGCTGATTTTACGAGCGGAAAGATAATAAGTAACGGTAGAACGTTAAAAATAAAATATAGAAAAAAGTATTACGGACATGCCTCTACATATGTGCTTGCAATATTTTACAATTAAATTAAAATCACCGTAGGCATTATTTATTTATTTGTGTAGTTTAAATCAATTCATAAATACCTACTTTATATATTCCCGTGTATTGCAAGGCGAAGGTGTTATTTTATAATGTATAAAAATGAAGTCAATTAATTGAGAATATATTTTCAGTACAACATACTAAGTTCTTATTGAGAAGCCCACTAAGAAGATGTCTCGCAGTAAATTTAACATCAATGTAGTCATTGTGAACATTATACAATATTATACAACATTTTGTACAAGCTTTTGAATACTATACAAGATTTATTTTTATCTAATGTATCAAATCAATAGCGGAATTAAAAATTTGGCAACAATAAATATGTACGCAAAGTATGATTTCTTTAAAATAATATAGAATGATTCTAATTAATCATAGTTTATTTTAATATGCAAAGCCGTCACTATTGAATCCTGTAAAAGGTTTGTAATTAATAAAAACATTATTTAAAAACAAACAAAAACAAAAAAAACAAGCAGGAAACCGTGAACATCACTCCGAATAGCAGACAAAATGAATATTTTCTGTAAAAATACAACCAATTATGGAAAAAAACTATAGTGCTAACCTTGAGGAATAAACCTTAGAAAAATATATATTTTTTTAAATGACAATTCCACAGTGACACGATTATTGAAGAATATTTGCGTAAGATATCAAATTAATAAAAAGTATTTAGGTAACTATACAATTAAACAACGACTTTCATTAAAGTAGCAAAATTTTAATCTAATTCACTTAAAAATAAAACATAAAATTATTTTAAAATATATGAAGCATTTTTGCAGTTAGACACTTTTAATAACAAAATTAAAAATTATTAATAAAAAAAACTAACAAAATTTATATAAACCATATTGATTATTTTTAAACGTCTACCAGTACCACTATTTCTTCGTCAGGACAGACACACAGTGATGAAGATACAGTGGTGCACCGTAAAGTTAACGCTATAAATGTCAAAAAATAAGATACTCTCTTTTAACCATTAAGTCACTGACCTTCTGTGTAGAGTTTTCTGGGCTGTTTTGCCAGGTGTCTGGCCAATTTTTCAGATCCCAATATAGAGTCCATTGTGACTACTGCTGCTATTGGCTGGAGACGAGCAGTAAAATAGCTCAGAAAATTACACAAAAGATTCTGAATGGCCGTGAAAACCTGAGAACATTTAAACTTAACCGTTGGCATTCAATTTTTGATGCTGACCGGTTTCAGTGACTCCCTTCATTTTAAACATTAGTAATATCACTCATTTTCTTACTTCATAAAAAATTAACAAGCAAATTACTCAATTTAAGTAACTAAATAAATGTTTTCAGCCAGGCTTGTTAGAAGTCTTAATATTATTAAATGGTTACTTTTAAGTGAAAAATCATCGAGAATATCGCTTTAACAAATTTATTGTATTGAAAAAGTTTATTTTATTAAAAAAATGCAATGTTGTGAAATGCGGGCTCTAACTGTGAATCAATTCATTTAAGGCAACTTCGGTACACGAATTTAAAAATGGATTAAAAACAAAATAAAGTTAAAAGTAAATCTCCAAGTAACGGGGAATTCAAGGAGTAAAAAAATATTAAAATGATGAAATTCAGTTTTCTTTTATAGTTATGCTGCTCACTATTTATTTTATTTACCAAACGGTCAGGAGATTTGGTATTCAGATCCGGTACTCAAGAATGATGACACACAATCCCAAATAAAATAAATGAAAATAATAAATAGTTGACAAAATGTCAGTACGTACTTCCGAAATATTTCAATTAAATTAATATATATCCTTTTGACCCTTTTTAGTATACAAAGTTATTTATTTATTTAGTTTATAAAAAGTCAAATAAATATATATTAATTTAAACTACATACGCTTTTTAAATCATCAAAAACAATTAACATGCTCAATATTATAAATTGAACCGATGATGATGATGATCATATTACAATAAAAGTGACATTTTAAAATATTTTATGAAAATTATCAACAATTAAACAGTTTAATTGATCAGTCGCATTAGAATGCAGTTTAAATTTCTTTTAATTAATAGTTTTATTCATTTTCTTATTCTTTGGCATTAAAAATCTCCAAAATGTAGTAGTGATGCACAATTATACCATGACTTATATTTTTGATACACTCACTTTTGGTGTCAATTGATTTCATAGTCAACTGTGTTTTTAAATTCTTTTCAGCTTAAACCTATCATTCAAATTATTACACCATCAAAAATATAAGCATAACATTACTGACGACATCTTTCTTCCGAACATCAATTTTAAAATTACAACTTGCATTGCAATATCATTCCAGGACCTTTCTCTCAGTTTATAGAAGCATTACACAAGCAATTCAAGGGTTTTCATTTATTAGAGATGTATTACTCATGTGAAGATACATATTAACTACACATTAATTATAATAATAGAAGCATACTCAGTTTTCAGTATAATATTACCATCACTCAATATAATTCACAAATGAACAATCACAAAATTATTATCTGGTACATTTTTCTGAAAGTTTTTTATATACAATAAAAATTACTTTATATGGAAGCCTAAATAAGTGTTAGGATCTTTATCTCCATTAAATTGTACAATAATATTAAATGTGTATGCCAACTTTATTATTAATTATTTATTTTACCAGGAGTATACGAAAAAGTTCATGTTTCTATCCAATCAATAAAAATCCATGCATATTGGTATTGGAAAGATATCTCGGCATTTAAAGCAAAAACAAACAGTTTAAGGAGAGTGTTCCACACAAGATAACTTTGATTGAAGTAAGCAAATATACACATAAAAATCTCGAAAAAATCGCACTCTACTTGAACTATTCGTTTCAAATCATTTTTATCCAAGAAATTAAATATTTTCCTTTTGTTTATATGGATAACAAAAAGCACATAAAATTTACACTTATAATTTTTTTTATTCATTGAAGTTAGGGGAGGAAGCGGGGTAGAGTAAAATGAAATACAAAATACTGTTTCATTCAATCTGAATACAATAAAACCTCGTTAATTTGAAATTAGGGTACCAAAAACCATTTTGAATTATGCAAAACCCCGTTAATTTGGAATTTAAAGTTAAAAAAAATTAAAATCAGAGTGTGATTGTAAAATTTGCCAAAAATCGTAAAGCTCGTGAAAAAGACAATTAATTTTGGGAAAACTTATATGTCAATAATGCATATATTCCAAGAAATTATTTCTAAAACACAATATTTATTATATAAAGATTGCGATGTTTAGTTGTCTTTGAATTTAGGCAAGGCTTCTTCAATCTTTTAACTCTCAATCTGCCTTTTTCCATATTAATGCATTCAAGTACGAGGAATTGGCACAAACGCTGCAAAATTAAATTATCTGCACATATCAAGACAGAAAACTGAGGAAAATATACACAGGATTCCCCAATTTTAGGGATTGCGACATAATATGTAGAGATAAAGGACATTCCATAAGGTACCGTATACGTAAAGGACACCCTATGCGGGCACACAATTTTAAAAAATATTCAAAATATGACTTAAAATTTATTGATTTATGGTGCAAGCGTCTATAAATTATTTTGGTACTTCTGTATTTAAAAAATTTCAAATTATGATAAATTTCAAATTAACGGGGTTTAAAAAGGTTACATAATTTCACAAAAACTGAGATTTGAATTGAGATCTTGCATCTTCACAAGTCAATAAAAAGCCTTCCCTTAATGTTAATATTTAAAAAAATGCATTGCAGTAAGAATAGACAGACAAGCTCCTGGTTTTTATATTTTTTTGTTATCTGAACTCTCACAACAGTGTTTCTACGAGAATAATAAAATCAGTCGCATTTTATATAATTTATTCCTGTTCCTAGAATATTTTCACAAATAAACTGGAATGTTTACGCTAACGACAACTTCAGGATATCCCTGCAAATTATAAAACATATAAATTTTTTAGTTCGACTTCCTTGTTCGAATAATACTAAAATTAATCATAATATATTTTTCTACAAGCTTTTTAAATATTTTTTAATCTTTGCCATTGCTACTGTCCCATTTATAACATTAAAGTTATACTTTTTATGATCATAGAACATTATATTGACTAGCAACTAAAATTAGCGTAAACCTAATGAAAAAAAAGTTTTTCCTCCGATGCAGCTTCATCATTGAAAATGCATCAATCACTAATGATCATACATACTATACTGCTTTATTTTGTGGTTTTCAGTTTACCTCAAACTCAACATTTTGACAGTTTATTCATAATAAGTTCTTAGGCTTTCACGATTATTTAGAATCTGGTGTGCCGAGTTTCCTGAATTGTTATTGACCTATGATTGAGAGATTTGACAGATACTTCGTGGTGTAACATTATAATTTAAAATATGTTTTATAATTTATTTTTTTATAATTCAATTTAATATTAAGTTAGTTATTATCTATACCTGATGATGAGAGGGACTGCTCCTCTCGAAACTATAGTAATAAATTAATAACTCATATTGTGTGTGTGTATTTATTACAAAGTAAAGTAAAACATATTTTAAATTAATATTATTGACCTGTCCAAAAACAATGCACACTCCTTTTCAAGGCGGCGATTGAGATTAAATTCGTAAACAGGTGGTTAGAAATCTTCCTGACATTTGGCGCAACATCTCCGGCATCATGGAACTACAAATTTAACAGACATGCTATCTCGCTACTAATGTGATCACACTAATGGAAAACTCTCGCAGCACAATAATCCAGAAAACCAACATCCACGATAAATCTTAGAAATGACGCAGAGTGCTTCAGGAATGGACTTTATATTCGTGTTACATGGTCGAACGAATGATAAAACTATAAGTACATTTGATTAAGTAAATAGAATAAAATAAAATACAAACATGCAATCGAAAATTTGAGACATTTGAAAAAAATGATAATTTTTTTTTATGGAATTTGTTGCCAATATAAAATAATTTGACGATCTATCGATATCATAGACCGTCCAAGTGCAAATTATTCACCTCGCCTATTTCCGAAATCATATCGTCCTGGCACACGTACGTGATGACAAACTTTAAGAACACTGGCTGAGGTGGAGTGGTCAGCGGGCGAGCCACAAGCAAGACCTGGGTAACGGCAGCCGGAGGTAGGAAAGGACTGAATGCCGGGAAACTGTCGCCGGACGGGGGCAGCAGACGAACCTTGCAACTCTGTACATAAAATTCTTATTTATTAAAAAATCAATTGAAATTTAAAAAAACAAAATTTATTCTAGTTAATAAATTATATGAACAAATTCTTAAGGCACATTCACTGCAAATGCATATTTCAGCATTTTTTTTACGAAAATGTAGGTTTTTATTATTCATTTATATCGGAATGCATATTCTAGACAATTTTTTTAGGGCAATAACTTAAATAGAACCTTTGTTCTTTTATAAAAGTAATACAGTAAAAGCTCGTTAATACAAACAACTATAATTCGAAATTCGGTATAATTCGAAAAATTTTATATTTTATCCCCCTCAAATGAATTTTCATACAAAATGCTTCCTATAATTCGAAAAAATGGCTAATTCCAAATACGAAAAAAATTTCAGACAAAATTATGAAATTTGACACAAAAGTCATTTGTGTAAATGTTAACATTTTCTCACCATTTGCTAGTGTTTTTATACGTGCGCTGACGGAAATGACCGCTCACAGGCCTTTGATCATCTATATGACTAATAAAATTTTCGCCGCGCGGCGGAAAACGCTGCGGCATAATGTCGCACCGCAGTGTTGTAACAAAGGCTTTTGAATCGTAGTGCGCGCACTTAGCGGCAAAATAACGCAGCGGCGAAAAATCGGTGAAATGTTACAACTCTCTTGCGGCGCGGCGGTCAGCGGCAAAAAAACGCATCTTTTTAAAGTCATACCCGCGCGCGCTACGCGCTGTTTCGCTATACCATATATTTTATGTGAAAGAACAATGGGCTACAAGCAATAATTCTGCTGATCTAGATGAAGATTTTAATATTGAAATGCTAATTACGAAAGTTGAAAGAAGACCACCATTGTATGATATCACTTCAAAAGAATATAGTGATAGAAACATTAAACATTTCTGAATGGAGTATTTTTATATGTGATAGAAGGTCCAACTAGTTTTAAAAGTTCATAAAAACATTCTTTATTCATTCGATAATATTGGAAGAATTTTTCGTTAAGTTCACCAAATATTTTAAAGAACTGCCCGTAAATGATCAGCGGCATTATGCCGTAGTGCGCGCGCCTGCTGTTTTCGCCGCGCGTCAAAATGTCGCAGGTTTTTTCGCCGCGCGGTGAAAAAACGCTAGTGCGCGCGTACCCTTATGACTGGTTTTATGATATCCCGCCAAAAGACGAGATTACTTGAAGTTTTGTCGCCAGTTTTGGAGTTTTAAATTGTTACATCTTTGTGTTTTATTAAGATTGAAAATATATCGCGTGAAAACATTATGTCATTGACTTTTTTTTGTGCTTTTATCTATGATTTCCGTGAAAACTTTCGATATTTTAGTCTCTTCATTTACGATTTTAATATATTTTTTGTTATTTGATAAGTGTGAAGAATATTAGACATTTTATTACGTTCACGTGTTAGATTTTAGTTATTTTCGTATTTTATTTTATTTTATTTCAAATTAAAATGGCGTCAGTTCGCAGCGCGTACAAAACTTTAACTATTTCTATGAAAATGGATTTGATTAAAGACGTGGACAGAAAATTTAAGAAATAAGGGCAAGCTTGCGTAAAATATGGTATCGCCAATTCGACTGTTTCAACAATTCTAAAAAATCGCGCCAAAATTGAAAAGCGCAGTGAAGTGATGTACAATATTTGCTGTTTTCATTTTTTCTGTTTTAAAATTGAATTGATGTCTCAAGATCACATATCAAAGTAAATTATTTTAATTTTATTGAAACAACTGACAAAAATGAATGCAATATTGGCCAAATAAATGTGTTTAAAAATACATGTTAAAAAATGCATTTGTTTGTACTCTTGGAAATGTTTAGAAAACTGTGTTGATGGTTTAAAAACTTCCTACTAATTCTACTTCCCTAATTCGAAATTCGAATTTTTTTGTTGAATTTCGGTCCCCTGAATTTCGTATTAAAGAGCTTTTACTGTAAACTGAACATTATTTACAATAATTAAGAAAATACAAGCATTAATCGACAGGCCGCGGCCAAAAAAATTGTTTTTAGTGTCCTAGGCGGCGCAAAATTTTAATGAATATTTATATGCATAATTTTTTTTTTATACGTATAAAGTATACTTCATTATCTAGAATCTGAACTTAGAGAATTAAGAAATATTCAATGTTAATAAAGTTATAATGTTTTAAATTTGTATGTTTTTGTTGATTTTAAAACGCTTTTTATTTATATAAAAAGATTATTTTAAACAGTATATTCTATTTATTCCCATATTTTGAGGCGTTATTCACTAAATAAAAGTTACTTTTTTTTAATAAAAACACCTTGATTATTATTTAAAAATAAAAATTCCAAAGTATGAAATGTGCCAATAAATGAAGCCGCTGCCAACGGCATTCTGTTTTATAATTACGTCTTATATTTTCTTAATTATTGTAAATAATGTTCAGTTTATTACTTTTATACAAGAACAAAGGTTCTATCTATGTTATTGCTCTAAAAAATTGCTGTGTGGAATATACATTCTGATATAAATGAATAATAAAAACCCACATCTTCTTAAAAAAAACACCGAAATATGCATTTGCAGTGAAAGTCCAGCCTTAAAGGTTCTCTTCTTTCTGAACACTTTTTTAAAAACCTGACTTTACCGATTTCAGCTGAAAACTGCTCATCCATCAACGCTTCATAAACTTTTGGGGGCAGGTAGAAATAATAAAACATTAAGGATTAACAAATTAGCTCTTCCCTGCATGTAGCACTTGCGTTACGCCTAACTAACGCTTGGTCCCGTAGGTTTAGCAAAAGTTAATCATGGTATACTGTTATTTTAACTGTCAGACTTGTAACTGACAGTTTGTAATTTGGCATGCAACAATAGTACACTAGAAACTCAACCCCTAACTAATGTCGCAATCCAATACCAATCACACAATGACAGTCTCAATAGTAGTTGGATGTGTTTTGTATAATTTACAACATAAGAAAAATTATGTAAACTATACCTTTGGAACGACAGCATTAAATTTGAAATCTTGAATAGGCTGCAGGCTGCGGCTCGTTGTCGATACGACGATCACAGACACATCGGGCCGAGGTTTGTTTGTGGCAAAATGTAACACAACAGTAATACTATCCTCCTCCTCAAATGCAGTCAGCGGAGGCTTTCCGCCGGGAGTTATACAATCTAAACTTATATTTATATCAGTTAGCGGCATCACCTCACTCGACTTAGTCGGTGTGTGTTTCGTTTCTACTTTATTCGGCATTTCCTCTTTGTAAATTTTAGCAGATTCTTCTTTATTTTTACTAGCAAATGTTTTCTCCTGCCCTTCAACTTCGTAGCTCGGTAATACTGCATCAGGTTTTTTAATACATTTTTCATTATTTTTTTGTGGCCGTTCTGATAATGCATTATCTTTGCCAGTTTTGAGTTCATTCAAGTATTCCAATAAAGATATTTCAGGTTCTTCCTCTTGCGACTTGCCCTTGACTCCGAGTAAGGAATCGTCCGACGATATGTCCACCATTAATTCATCGTTGGTTGAATTTGACACATTAGTTTTTCCTTCCGAATTCAAAGTCTTGGAAATGAGATAATCGAGGTCCAGAAAATTATTATGTGTTGTTTGTTGGTTTTCTTTCTCGGCGGGGCTCTTGGATTTGATTTCTTGCGAAAAATTATCTCTCGGGGGTGTTTTTCCGAGCAAATTCATCGGTACTCTGTCCAATTGTTTACTGAAAACGTGAAAATTAATGTAATATATAAAACAAGAATTATTGCAATCAAGGAAGACTAGTTTTGATAAAAGACGTTACATACTTATTAAATTGTCCTCCGCTTTTAAAAGAGGGTGGAAGAGAATCCTTCAACAGGTCCGCACCTAAAGCGTCCAAGTCAGCCAAACCCCTGCTGAGAGAAGGAGCGGGGAGTTTGCAACTTGCTTCCACTTTTTCTAAAAGATTTCATCAAAGTTCTTAAATTGTTTAAATTACAATAAAATACATAAAGGTTTTTGATGATATTTAGTTTGACCAGAATGAACAGTAACCCAAATATTATCTTAGGTTGCCAATTACATAATTCAATGTCATATTCAATGTGCCAATTAATTCAATGTCTGCGACCATGGAGTAAATTAAAATTTGCATTATTTTCAAATTGTGACACTATGCAGCACAGACGACGCGCAATATCAAGGACGTATGGACCTTGTACCGCAAATGAACGCACTGCGTGTTATTGTTTTGATCACTTCAGTTCTTGAATTTTCTGATTCTATAAACAAATAAATGAAGATTCTACAATCTGAAAACATTATTAACAGTAATGTATGAATTCAGTTACTGTAACGGATCATATCCCGCTTAAAAAAACACACTTCTTTTTGTCTTAATCTTGAAATTTTAATACATAAAAAAACTTAATCTTAATAATAAAACTTAATCTTAATAATAAAACTTAATCTTGAAATTTTAATACATAATTGACTCAATATATATATACTAACAAAGGCTGTATCTTTTACATACATATTAGCTGGAAACCGTGAGTCTTAATTTCAATTATATTTAATTAGCAGTTGAGCAATTAGCAAGGCCTTTAGTGTTTGCGATTGGCTGTCACCCATTCCTACGTTTCATACGATTTTAACATTTTTTTAAATTGGAATTGGAAATGTTGTGCACTGCATATTAAGTAATTAATATAGATACACTGCCCCATACGTGTTCAAGTTTGACACATCTACAAGCCGATATCCTTATCTATAAATTGTCACAAAAATACTTGCAGAAAAAATAAAATTGATTTTGATCTTTTGAAACTGGTAATGGCAACATTCACACTGCATAATTATAATATAGATTCTTATATAGTTATAATACAGATTCTTATATAGAAGCTGAGGCACAGAAAAGGGCTTTTTACAGACCGACATGATCAACTCCGCGACACGATGGCAAAAGCACTCCTAGTGGCCATTCGCCAAACCATTTTTAGTGTTTCTGTTTGTAACAGAATGTTAGTTAACTTAGTGAAAACCACTACCATATTTAAGATCTTGCGGTTTCGAGAAGTACCCGTCTCTTCGTAAAATATATCGTGTTTATGTAAAGATCCTATATTCAATTTTAATAATGTGTCATACTTTTTTCCTTTTAATGTAAATTGTACTCATAATGTCAGCGGCGTCGCTGACATGTTTACAATTTATGAGTATTTACTGACATGTTTATGATTATTTGCAGGCGAACCCACCCGCAGCCTCTGACTGATCTTAAGATGTATCTCCCCTCCCTCGCTAATCCTATTTTGACAGTTAAATTCCCGTTATGTCTATTTTTTGGTATAAATAAATTTTTGGTATAAATAAAAAATATAAGTAAACGGCGGGCATCCTCAGTTTGTTCCGAGAGCTTTGACAACTTTAAAGTCAAAGTTAAAACAAAGTCGCAAGTTCATTAAAAAAGTGTTTTTTATTTAATTTCTTTGTAAACGAATCTCTGCCCGGAGTAATAGTTTTTTTTGGTGTTGCTTCTTTTTTTTCTGTTTTATCCAAACCGCGATTGTAAAATTTTATTTATTTTTAGCAATTGTATTTTAATATTTTTAAATTATAATTGTTCTGCCCACTGTGCGGAACAGAAGCAAATATAATATAGATTCAATAATATTTATTTATTCTGATTTACAAAACGGTGAAATTTAATTATTAAACATAAAATACAATTTTAAATACTATTTACCTTCAGTCACAGAAGAGACGCTGACTGGTTTCAGTATCGGAGCCGCATTCATTTCAGGTCCATCTTTTGCTAAACTAACGTTTGAAAATATATCACCAAGCTCTTCCATGTTGGAATGCGCACTTCCGCTTGCTTCAACGCTGCCTGTTAAACTTGACATCTCCCGCTGATTGCTGGGCATCGGTGAAGCGAGGTCCAGCAGTGAGTTGCCTTCTCCGTTCAGTAAAATTGACCCGGGTTGGCAACCAGACTTGACGGCATTCTGAACAGACTCCAATGACTTTCCATGCAAAATGATAGCTGTATACTTTTCGAATACTTGGCCAAGTTCATCACTCGCTTCGAGAACTTCACCTAAAATAATTTAATAACATGTTAAAATATTAACACATTATTGTGAGACACCATATTAATCTAAGTAATTTTTTCACACGAGGACATTATTAAAATTGCTGAAGAAAATAAATTTATGTGATTTTAAGCGATTAAAAAGTGTGCAAAGGAATCTTTTAAAAATGACAACAATAAAATCAATTGTATTTATTTCAATGAAGTTTTTTTGTGACAAAAATCTTCATTTTTAAATTTTTGAGATGGTTCTTTAACCAAATATTGAAAGACCGAATTGATTCGATACAATATTTTTAGTATTTTCTTATAATATAAAGCTAATGCAAATTAAAAGAAAATACACAATAATCATACATTTTAATATTCCTAGCCTGTCTACGTCAATTTATAAGCGAGGACTGATCTAATTTATTTTGGACGAGATATCATACAGGAGGCCAAACCCAATGTGCCCAACAGATGTGGTCCATCATTCGTAAGATGAGGAAAATGAATAATTGGAATGTATAAATAACTCAAAATGTACACAGTACAATAAAATCTTCTAATTCAAACTCCGCTAATTCAAAATTTTTGAAACTCGCAAGTCTCAAAATAGTAGATTAACCCCGATAATTCGAAAACCTTGGTAATTCGAAATTCTAAATAATTTAAGTACCTTGTTCCGTAAATAATTTTTTTTGAAATTGACCAAATTGAAAAAATATTTAATTTTTTTTCGTATGTGAGGATGACATAATAAATAAATATTATATTTTAGTATAATAAATATCGAATTTTTGAAAAGATTTCTTGAAATATGCAAAAATATAGACATTTTTCACAAAATTAATGAGTTTTACGTTTTTGGCGAATTTCGAGTTTTATTTTGTACCTTGAATGCGAAACCCCGTTAATTCAAAAGTTTTTTGGGCCCGAATTAATGACGTTCTGCTCTACAAAGATAAATAACATCTTTAACAAGTGGTGCACACGGCACCATAAATTGTTGTATTGATTTTGAATTCAAAGTGCAAAGTGTGGGATGTACAAGGAGCCTTCATGAGTGGAAGAGGATGCATGGACCAGATTTTCTCACTGCGCCAGATGACCGAAAAGTTTTTGGCAAAGAACCAAAAACTTTTTTGTGCCTTTGTGGATCTCCAAAAAGCATATGACAGAGTGATAAGACGAAAGTTATGGAAGGTTTTGTCTGAATATGGGGTGAAGAGTAAACTCATACAGGCAATTGCATCCTTGTACGAAGGAAGTAGTGCTTGCGTGAGAATTAATGGGACATTCACATCATGGTTTGATATTACAAAAGGTGTCAAACAGGGATGCGTAATGTCACCATGGCTTTTCAACCTGTATATGGATAATTGTATGAAAGAACTGAAGGAACTAGAAGTTGGAGCGAAAATGGACGGACTCACCATATCCTGTCTGCTATACGCAGACGATGCAGTATTAGTGGCTAACAGTGAAGCTGATCTGCAGTGCTTGGTATCCAGGATGTCCGATGTATGCATGCAGAGTGAACTTTTGATGAATGTCAGCAAATCGAAAGTGATGGTATTCGAGAGAGACAAAAAGAGTGACTAAGTGTGATGTAATTATAAACAACGAATGCTTAGAACAAGTGAACGAGTTTGTGTATTTGGGAAGTATGTTTAGTAGAGACGGCAAGGCTGAGAATGATATCGAAAGGAGAGTAACTGCGGGAAACAAAGTTAATGGTGCACTAAATGCAATTATGGCCAATAAGACTCTGTCAAAAGAAGCAAGACTAGCGGTACATAATGGCGTTCTAGTGCCAACCCTTATGTATGGAAGTGAAGCCTGGAATTGGCAAAAGAGGAATGAAAGTAGACTGAATGCGGTGGAAATGCGGTCACTAAGAAGCTTGTGTGGAAAATCTTTGGTCGATAGAGTGAGGAATGAACAAATTAGAAGTGAATGCAATGCTAGCTGTAGTGTACGGTAGATAGAATAAGAAAGGAGGCTGAGATGGTTTGGTGCATGTGGAACGTAGAAAGGGATAAGGATGGTTAAGAAAAATATATGAGCGCCGGAATGTTGAAGGCAAACAGGAATAGAGGGAGTCGCGGGAAAGACGGAACGATCAGGTACTACAAGTATTTGAGGATGGCCCTGTTAAAAGCCGCAACAATCGTAGAACGTGTATGAGAAGATGTATGAATGTGGCCGAAGCAAAAGTGGTGTGCCAGGATAGAAGAGTGTGGCGTTCAATCCTCTCTGCCTACCCCTGCAGGGAAACGGCGTGATGGTTAGTTAGTTAGTTAGTTAGTTAGATTTTGAATTCCATTCTTTCTATTATTAAAAAAATAATTTTTGATAATTAATATATGTAATTAGATACATTATTGAACAACAATTTTTCTGTATATTATTTATTACATTTTTACTATAACTTTTTGTTTGAAAATGGAATGGAACATTGTTAAAAATAAATAGCCAAATTAAAATTTGCATGCAACTTCAAGTCTTCAAGTCTATAACTCAATTATTATTTATCTAAAAATTTATTACTAACATGTATACAAGAATAATGATTTGAATCTTTGAAATATAATTTTGAGATAACATGCTTCTTCTGTAAGAGTAATGGCAATAGTACCTAACATAACAATATAATAATAAACCACAAAGCTCATGCTGATACGAAGCTTACTAACCAAACTGTCTTGCAAGAGACCAAAATTTTGGCAGATTATTTGATCCTGATATTCCTTTTGTAAGATCTGCAGAGTTAATTAAAACTAATTAATCCATTAAGTCTTACAAAGGGATTTTAATTTTTGGGCATACAAGTGTTAAGGACGGGTTTTATTAGACACCTGACAGCATTGCCAATAATGGAACGGTAAATTTGAAATTGTTTTATAAGAGACTGTTTGTTTTATTTATTTCACAGGAGTGCAACTTTTATATAAACTTGAACCATGTACATTAACAAAATGAACAAATGAAGACCTGTATATAAGAACCTTGTGTACAACAATTTATCAATGGGTAAAGGACAAACAAAACTGGTTACTATTGATGGTAAAACCGTTATTTTAGCCAGTTATTCATGGTACAGTTATTATGTGTATCGATCAGGGGTGTGCAGTGGGATGCATGACTTTTACATAACCAATTATTTGGACAAAAATCGGAATACAACATATATTTCGTAATATTTCTATCACAATTATTATCATAGTACATATTCATATTTTGAAAATATATTATAAATATTCAATTTTTTTTTTTTTTCCAAAATATACGTTTACAAAAAAGTCATGCTTCAATGTTCCCACTGCACGCACCTGGTATTGATGATTGGTAACTGACCATCAGGAGATAGAGGTCGCAAGAATTGGTAATATTTTGTTTTATGGTACCCTGTAGGTACTCTACCATTTCTCTAAAATAAATTGCATCATTCTAATGGAAGCATTTCATTTTTTCTAGAACCAATATTAGTACAATTACAATTTTATTACATAAGCAACCGCTGTTTTGAAACTAGATGGCGGATCACAGCCGAGATATTTATAGCCAACAAGAAAAGGATCCATTACGATTTAGAAGTGATTTAAAAGGCTTTTGAGATTTCAATACATCATATAATATGATAGCGGGAGAAAACGATTATGACCAGTTTCAAACGAGTCACTTGGATGTATAATTCCATGTTTCTGAAAAGATTACATTTTTAAAATAGCACTAAGTTTAAAATCCCGCCTCGATATTCAATGATTTAGGCCAGGCGCGCACTACGAATTTTACGAAAAAACGCTGCGGCATAATGTCGCACCGAAGTGTTGTAACAAAGGGTTTTGAATTGTATTGCGCACACTTAACGGCAAATACCACAATAGCGAAAAGTCTGTAACAAGTTACAACTCGCTTGCGGCGCGGCGGTTGATCTTCTTTTTGTAGCATATAGGGAAAGCCTTGATGCGCGCACTACGCAGCGTTTCGCTGTTGCCATTTAATATTTTATGTGAAATAACAAAGGCTACAGACAATAATTCTGATGGTCTGGATGAAGATTTTCATATTGAAATGCTAATTACGGAAGTTGACAGGAGACCATCATTATATGATATTACTTAAAAATAATAGCGATAGAAAAATTAAATGTTGTCAAAATTTGTTTAGAAGATGGAGTGAAATGAATGGACTGCAACAAAGGGAGCAAGAGGATGTACCCAAAACCGCTTATTTTTTTGTGAGCTCTAATTATGGGAGTTATAAATACAAGCTACTTCTACAAAATCCATTTTAAAAATGATCACTTTTATGCGGCATTATGCCGTAGTGCGCGCGTCTGCTGTTTTTCAATTTTTTTGCCGCACATTAAAATGTCGCAGGTTTTTACGCCGTGCGGTGAAAAATTCATAGTGCGTGCCCTAGCCTTGTGGCTGTTAAATAGACAATAGAGAAATTTTAATTTCTGATGTAGCAAGCTGCAGATAATGAGACACGAAACTATCTCAGAACATAAAATATTAATCAAGAAATACCACGTGTAAATCACCCATAAAGAGTACTCAATAATGTAAAATAAACATGAATGCCATGAAAATTGAAACATATATACGAGAGACTTACTCAGTGTTTCTTCATTTTGTTGAGTTTCAGCGGCCAATTTGAAAACAGTGGGTCTTAACCTATTGCATGCCGCGTGCAGTTCTCTAATAAGTTCTAGGTCCTCCACGGAGCTCACACCAGGCTTATATTGATCCAGCATTTCATCTAGCAACCGAGCGTTATTGTGGACAGTCTGCAGCTCCGTCACTCGGCGGGACACTGCTTCGACTCGTCGTTCATCCTGGAAATTGTGTTACTTGCCAGTTAGTAATTACATTTATGTACTAAAGTGTGAATTACAAGGTGAATACATCAGTTGCTAATATAAATATGATATCTCTTCATTTTTTTAGATTTCAATGACATTTCTAATTGTATTATTTAATAGATGTTTCAATTAGTGATTTTAATAATCAAATGCTATAAAACGGCAGCTATAAATGATAAACTTCTAAAATAAATTAATACAAAATATTAACATATTCTCTTTGTTTATGAAAAAACGTGTGTTTAACATATTTATAATTTTTTTTCCCACATTCTTCAGTTAACTTCTGGGGTGGTTCCACATTAGTTAAGAAGCGTAGTCTTGTTCTTAATTGAACCATGTACAGGTAAAGTATTACCAGTAGTTACTTGGTCGGCTGACCACTATGTGAATCTATATTATAATTGCTTCAAAAACGCAGTATGCAGTGAGTAGTTTTGCAATTAGATTTTTTTTTCAAAAACAAAGTGTACAGATTATTTTAAAATACATTCAGATATTATTTAAGGTGTAGAAATATCATAAATACATATATTAATTAACATTTGAGTTAAGAAAGAAATCAATATTTATATTTTCTTGTAAAAATTTTTTCTGCCATATATTTTAGTCAGTGAATGAACAAAAAGACTTGGGCATCATTATCCCTTGCGATTTGAAATGGGAGAAACATCTGATATCAATTGTAAAAAAGGATAATAGCTTAACACACCTAATAAGGAAAACTTTTAGCCACCTGCCACATGATTTGTTGATTAAAATATATAAAACTTATCTGAGACCAGTTTTAGAATATGGTTACCAAGTTTGGAATCCTTACTTTGAAGAATATATAACTATGCTGGAAAAGGTGCAGAGAAAGTTTACCAAACTGGGAGATGGCCTCTGACACTTGACATGTGAAGAACGTCTGAATGTGTTGGGCCTCACTACTCTTAAGGATCGGAGAAAGAGAGGGGATCTCGTAGAAACCTATAAAATACTTAACAATCACTATGACTGCCCTGAACTGATGTTTTGCTGTAGCCAAAATACTAACTTGAGAGGTCATGCTTTGAAACTAAATAAACACAGTTTCAAGCAGAATCCTTGGAAGCATTTCTTGTCCAATAGACCTTTGAATGCGTGGAATGTTCTGCCACCGGAACTTTTTGTTGCACAAAGTGTAAATGTGTTTAAAAATGGACTTGATAGACTGAACAAGTGAAAACTTTTGTGAGATCAGACATGTCAGCATAGCTACCTGTCTGATAACACCTAACGATAATATTAATATTTTTGACATTTAATTTCTGGGTAAGGATGTAATGTTGGAGATGTGTCGAACTGCAACACATAGAGGGCGACATATCCAATTCCAAAAAAAATGCACGCAGTGCGCAACATTTCCAATGATAGTTTTTGAAAATTAAAAAATCATACGAAAATTAGCGGTGCTAATAGCCGCACAACGGCCACTATCGGCCACGACCAGTACAGCTCATACCCAATGTAGACACCAATGAATGCGTAGCAGGCACTAATGGCTGCGGAGTGGCCACTATCAGGCGCGCAGTAGCCAGTGTACAGGGTCTAGATGTAGTTCTTCCAGTAGATATAATTCCTCATCAGAATAATATAAATGTGGCCTAAACAATAAATATCTTTTTTTTTTTCAATTATTTCAGCAACATTGTAGATTGACATTGTTAACAAATATTGATCATATTATTTGTATATTATCTACTTCTTTTATGAGTAATTCCACCAACATATTTCGGTAAAACCTTACCATCGTCATGGTATTGTATAATTAAGAGGATGTTATACAACATCCTGACAATGGTAAGGTTTTACCGAAACATGTTGGTGGAATTACTCATAAAAGAAGTAATATAATAATATAATCAATATATTTTTCTTTAAATAAATATCTAGATAGAGGAAGTGAAAAATTGTGTTTTTGTTACACAACCGAATATGAAAAGGAGCAAAGCTTAAGATTTCACTGACCTCTCTGACCATAGTTTTGATGAGTCTATTGGCCGCCTGCAAATCGTCGGGATTCTTACTTTGCAACAGCTTCTGCAGCATTCTGGATCTCTCTTCATCCTCATATATCCCTTCTTTGTTCCTCGGTCTGGGCACGGCTGGCGGGACATCTTCCTGTGGGGGAGGGAGTGGCGGAGGAGGGACGTCCTTGACAACTCCTTGTTTTTTCAACATCTCATATGCATCTCTGATTTTTACTTCCCGTGGATACTCCACTGTCCAACCGTGCATGAGATTTAAAACCTAACAAAATAGTCAAGAGTGTAAGTGTAAAAATCTCATTTTACTGATCTTTTTTAAATACTTCTCGCTATGGTTTATTGATTTAATTAAAATTGAAGGGTTTTTATTATTAATCGTATGAACAAAGTTGAACTAAAGACTAAAATTGATATTTCTGCTTGAACAAGTGTTTATGGTTCGTACAATGTTTTGCTCAAGCTTTTTCTAGTCCACGTCAAAGGATTTCACGCTTTCAACATGGTATAGGATGTTTTGCGTAGCAAAAATTTGTATCATATTTTATAGAAAGATAGTTAATACCTTCTTAAGATGTTTCTTTATAATAAACAATTTTTTAAAATTGTTTTTCAATTAAAAAGGCATTCAAACATTAACAAGTGGAAAGTGACAGTGTTCGAGAAGGAGAAAAGTATGGCAGTGTATGACAGATGATGAACATTTGTAACAACAGTTTGTATACAGGAGAAAATGGAAAGGCTGAGAAAGTTGTCTAAAGGAAGATGACTATAGGGAATTAAATGAATAGTACGTTGAATGCAGTAACCACTGACGCAAACTTGTCAGCCGAGTTATGACTACAAGTGCATAATGGAGTCCTTGTGCCAACACGGAGATGATGAATGAGGAACAAAAGTATGAAGGACTTAAATCAGTGGAAACTAGGTCAAGCTTGTACATGGCCCCATTTGTAAAGAAAGAACAAGTTACGAGTGATTTTAAAACATAAATGTAAAAATATAGTAGAAACCCACTACGCCAAGATCTTTACATCTACGACTCTTTCATAATATTGTGAGAAAGTCGTGGTTTAGGTTAGGTTAGGTGGAATGAATTAATGAGGAGGATAGGTATCATAGTACCGGAAATAGAGAATGTCCGCGGAAGTATAAGCATGATCTGGTAAATCAGATACTGGAAGGTGGTCCTGCAAGAATCGACAAGGTTGCACGAAAGAGTTGTTTGACTTGTTGAGTAAAAGAGCGTACCTCCGCCCGCCCCATGGAGGAATGGAGTGATGGTTAGATAATTACTTTTTAATATTATGTGGATCAGAACAACAAACTACATATTTAGGTTAGTAAATAAAATACTAAATTCTTAATTATTTTACTTGATACTTTCTCCCAATGGTAAGATATCTGCACATCATATTCTCACCTGTTATGACTTGATGTAATGTCAGAAATAACAACAGACAATATTGTAACTGTGCCAGAGACCTGCGCTAATGTTTTTTTGCGTATTAATTCTACCGCTCCTGTAGTTATGTTTATGTATATAATCTCTTAAAAGACTGTGCTAAAAAATACCTTTGGGAATGGTGGTGTAACACAGCGTTACATGATTCAAAATCGACTTAGTTTTTAATATGTGGTAAAAAAATATATTTTCAATACAGAAGACTTTTTAAAGGTCCCTTTATATAATTATGTAAGGTAAACATACATATTTGTATTTTTTTATTAAATTATCAGAAAATCATGGCATATTGAATTTGCGTGCGCTCACGCTGACGTATCCTTATCAACTAAATTCAACGACGCGGTCGACGCAGTCCGTCTTTGTCTAACACGTGTTATGCGACTCTACCATGCTCTTTCGATATTTATTTTTAGCGAAATTTAAAATAAATTAAATTTTAATAAATATTATTATTAAGTTCTACGGGTTAAGTATTTTTATGTGTTACAGCTGTTTCGGCTTGTAAGGCCATTATCAAATAGTCAAAATTTCGCTAAAAATAAATATGGAGTTCTACAAATTAAACACAAAAACCATAAATAAAAAATCTTTCGATATTGTTTTTCCTTTCACCGAAGCACAAGCAACCGCGTCTCTGTCCTACATGAAATGTGTGTTATTGTCGCGCTCTTTCTTACTCGATTTAACTGCGACGTGCAATATTCTGATCTCTTTTACACACTGGCCGAAAATACGAGAGTAATGAATAAATATTTTTAAATTAAAAAATCTGTACATTCGGAACAATTTAATTTAGTCATTTTGGTGGGAAAAGGTCTATTCGATGATTAAGAAAAATGTGATTATTATGTAAAAATCCGTACATTCGTAACAATTTAATTTAGTCATTTTGGTGAAAAGGTCTTTACGATGATTAAAAAAAAATCCGTACATTTGTAACAATTTAATTTAGTCATTTTGGTGTGAAAAGGTCTACTCGATGATTAAAAAAAATGTGACGTTTTAGTTTTGGTAAATAAGGAAGATATTTTCTATGACATGTAGACCTATGTTACACTACCGACACACAGGAGTTATTTGTAAATAAAACCTTTGTCGCTTGCACATGAATATTGAAACAATCCTGACTCTCGTTTCACTTGTTTGACACAAGTTTGCTTTTGGCACAGTTCAGAATTTATCATCGGGTTACAGGATTATTTCACGCAGATAGCCAACTGTGGAAGTCCTAGATCCTACGGAAACACCGAATACCTGCGCCGATTTTGAAAGACAAAAGACGCACTGCGCTTGATTCATTGACACATACTGCAGAACCATTTTAGTGAATGTATAATGATAAAGGTGCCATATTCTTTCTGTTATTTTGTAAGGCTTACCTTTAGTTTGACCCTCACACATAATACATATGAGTCGTATATTTACAGACACCGCTAACTCCATATCAAAACAATTTACAGCAGGTCAAGTAATTTATACCTTAGTTTTTCTAGAAAGTTTGTTTACATTTATAAATCAACAGTGTAGGTAATAACATCTCACACAATAAGGTATAAATTACTTGACCTGCTGTAAATTTCTTTGGTTTGGAGTTAGCGGTGTCTGGAAATATACGACTCATATCTTAAATGTTTATAGAATAATAACTGACCTTTTGCCTAACGGCAGGCGCTGTCTTGTTCCCGTAGTACTTGGGAGACACCAGCTTGATCATTTCATTAAGAAAGCGGAACTTGTCCACCTCCGCACGGAAGGTTGGCTCGCAGCGTTTCATGCAGGCGTCCAGCACGTCCAGGGCCAGCAGCGCTTCGGCCGGATGCGGGGACCGAAGGCGCGAGGCGATAACACGCGTCGCCACATAAGGACCGTTAGGGGAATCCGCGAGCACAGAGCAGAAGGCCTCCAGAGCCGCAGGGTCTGGCCTGTCAAGGGACGCGTTAGTGGCTCGGTCTGAAATGTTATGAATTAATGAAAGGTTAGGATTATCATTACTTATTTTTTTTTTTTTTTATTCAATACAATAATTTGTTTTTATTTGATACAAGAATGTTTTTTTATTTTATGCATATAATCTGAATATTTTTTATTTTATATAATGAATTTTTAAGATTCAATATAAGTTACAATAATAATAGTCCCATATTTAATAGAAGATAAGTGAGAAATATTAAAAAAAAAGGAAATTTTGAAGTTGCTTATCTCCATAGTTATTGATATTAAGACATTGTTGCTTAAACATTTCATAATTTAAGCAGGACTTTGTACTTTGAAAGTATTGTGTAATAATGAGAACTTCGCTTATTTGAATGCCGCTTAATCGGGGAAGAATGTTTGTGATTGTTCATGACGCTCAAATCAACTGAGCTTAATTGTGCTTTTAAGATAATAATAATAATTAATATAGCCCCATTTTAGTAAAAATTTCACTTCAAGGTCGCTTTATACGTAAAGCGCTAATATTTAAAGGTAGAAATGCGATACGAACTTAGAGATATGATTTTTTGAAAAGGTGGGTTTTCAAATACACAACCCTTTTAAATCAACGTGGAAGAAAAGACAAAATGCACATACATAAAATAATGCGAATATTATGAAATAGAATTGTATTGTATACTTATTTATACATGTATAAAATAAAATTCAAGCAAACTAATTGTTTTTTTCTCTACTTCTTTTCCCTTTCTTTCTTTACAATAAGGTAATAAAATTGTAAACAATCAGGCCTCGTAATGACTGTTTGTTAATCACAATCGATATTAAAATACTTTATTATTTCTACTTTAGTTAAGTAATACGTGTTTTGTTGATAAGAGGTCACAAATGGTCAGATAATGAAGAAAATGGAAAACAGAAATGGGCTTATCTCCATACTCAACTTTATCTTAATTACAAGATATTAAAATTTCAGAATTAGAGATGGAGAATAATTTCCCAAATGTTATTAATAAAAGTTATTCAACCTTTTACAATGCGGTAAAAACAGTTGTTATGAATGGATCAAAATTGACATTTCGTGGGTTGGGCCAAGCTGAGCTAGTACTCCGACGTTTTTGTTATAGTGAAAAAATAAATTGGGTTTTTAGTAAGAGAAATTATAAACGCGCAATAAAATCGCTTAATAACGCTTGAACAGTGTCAAATTTCTGAAATACTTACGGATTAATGCGTCGAGGCTTGTAATGACAACCTCCATGTTTTCAAATCAGCTGTGTCGGGTGAGTCCTGCCAGAAGGATATTTTAGGAAAATAGAGTAGAACCTACTTTGTTTTGCAAGATTTTTCTGTTTAAAATACATTATAATGATCTTTTGTGAATTTTAAAATAACATTATTATTTTCATAAACAATATAAATACTTCACTATAGCGAACAACTCTTGTCAACTAACATTATCTTAAAAAGTAAAAATTACACAATCTTCGATTTACGACTCTAGCAACACAATTTTTTTCTTTTAAAAGTGCGGGTGTCATTTCTGTGTTGTTCAGGTTTCATATTGTATCAGAATGTACTTCTCTCGATTATCACTATTTTTACGGCAGTCCAAATCTCTAACATCGGTTACGGATACCTCCGCCAATACAATAAAAACTAGAAATGTGACCACCACACCTTCGGGGGCCATACTGCCGGAACCAGAGCGCACCCCATTCGGTCTACTAGGTTTAGTCTGTGCCGTGGTTCCCGGTCTTCTAGTAGGCGCCGCGATTAGTAAAAATATAGCTAATTTCTTGGAAGAAAATGAATTGTTTGTACCATCAGATGACGATGATGACGACGACTGAGTGTTCCAGTAAACCCCAAGTGAGTACTTCACAAATATACTCAAACCTAGACGTGCACGGCCCTTAATATACAGCTAGGAGGTTTGGGGGCCATAAACCAAAGGTTCTTCTGCAACATTCTAACGTAAAAAAATCTGCATTGAAACATTGATGATTGGCTGAAAAGCCATGTTTGTCCACTTTCATGTATTCTCCCAAATACCACTTTGTGTATGAAGGGGTTCTCGACATTTAACTGCATCTTTTGACTTCAACTATTGCACGTAAAATGTGTTGTCCTAATTGGAGCGCCGCTTTTAACGAATATTCGTATTCGCCGAATATTAAAAACAAACTATTTATAATTGAACGCAATGCAAATTACCATTTGGTTTGGCTGTGCACCGTGTATCCGAACACACCTACGCACTCTATTATTGAGGATTCTCCTAACATTGAATGAATGGATTTGTTGAGATCTCAAGTTGTCAATTGTTACTTGTTTCACAACATAACATGAGTTCTTTCATCTAGTTTCGTTGGGTTATTAATAAGTTTAGGTGCTCATTTCATGTAGTTTTCCGTTGTGTGTAAATGTGTTAACTCTTATAAAATAATTTCAAATTAAATCTAATAACAAGACCTCTCGTAAGCGTGAAAAAGGTGATATTTATTTTTGACCGCTAGAAATTTACAAACGGATAAAATAAATGTTGTGATTTTTTGAACGAAAATTTGCCGGTGGTAAATTTTAATTATTAAATCTCTTAGTAAAAAAAAGAACAGTTGTGTATTATTTATTACCCAGTTGAATTATTCGTATTCGCCGAATAGTAGGCTTCGTGGTATTCGTGAAAGTAGTATTCGTTGCATCACTATTAATAATTGTAGTATATACATGTACGTTTTGATAAATTTGTATTTATGTTGGTTTGCGTTGTACGTTTGTGTCTCGAATTGTATATTACTTAACTTGATCAAGAAAAAATGAATTGGAGAAAATTTCCAAAAAATCTGATGGTTTTTATACTGTAATAATATTTCTACACGTTAAGTAATCTATATGTGTATTTTATAATAATCTGCGCATCTCGCCACTTTGATATTTTTTGTTACTGGTCAAGGCCAGCTGTCATTGCGTGTTATATATATCAAACTTTCCACTCAATCCTTTTAATGAAACTGTATTAATATTTTCTTAAAAAAGTACTATTCCATTATGAAAACAATTCACAATACGATGGAAGAACATCGTGGATGTAGGATGCCAGGTGAATGCTATTCGGCACTAAGAGGAGGGTGATGAAAGAAATGTTAGGCAAACAGTGAATGCAGAAAGAAGAATTACTTAATATGAGGGATTTAGAAGCAAAAGCTCCACTCTGCATATGACAAGAATACAAGGTGACGTATTGGAATACGATTATCTGGCAGAGTGTCAATCTAACAGTTGATAACTGATTTTGAAAGCATATTCATGTGTTCTAGAAGCATTTTATCAAAATAATATTAATTTTAAAATCTTTAAAACTTTTAAATCTACTACATTATATACATATATTGCTACCGGCTGGGCTCGGCAGCAATCGGTGAGGGTCGATTATAGATGCCAATGCAGCCTCCATAGCTGCCTGCAGGGCCTAGCAAAAAGTAATCAGCGGCAGCAGACACCAATGGCTGCGAAGCGGCCACCATAGGCCGACTACAGTGCCCAGCAGCAAGCACATCAATGACTGCATAAAAAGCCTAGGGGCCTAGCAGCGGGCAGAAAACATTCATTTTTGTCTGTTTTGTTGTTCCATCATTTTTGAAGACATAGACCAATGATTCCATCAGCTCATAAAGCGCACTAAACAGTGATTTTTTCTGGATGTAATGTGTTTTAAGAATGCCATTTAACCAAGTGTCCTTTATCACTGAACACATTTGGATTGTGAAAATTGGACCTCCAGATTACGCCATGGCGCATCTGTACATCAATAATATAAAAAATGTAATTTTAAACTCGTGCTTTCTGTTATTTGCGGATGACTTAAAGCTTTTCTTAAAGGTGTCAACTTTTCATCTTTTCATCCAAGCAGATATATCAAATATATGTGAATGGGGAAGGCGAAATAAATTTTTGTTTAATGTTTCCAAGTGTTCGGTTACATCCTTCACTAGGGCCCAAAAACTTTATTTTTTCGCTACAAAATGAGCGACCAAAATCTGACAAGAACATCGAATGTTAAAGGATCTAGGTGTTAGTTAGATTTGTAAGCAACCTAACATTTCACGATCACGTAAGAGACGATCAGTGGTTAATGCTTTTAGAATTTTAGGATTTGTTCTGCGTACCGCCATGGTTTTCGAGAATACCCGCATACTGAGAACTCTTTACAACTCCTTGGTGCGAAGTAGACTCGAGAGTGGCTCGATGATCTGGGGGCCACATGGGAGCAAGTACTCTCTTATGGCGGAGAATTTCCAAAAGAAGTTTCTGAGATACCTCTACATGAGAGAGTACGGACATTATCCTTGGCTTTACCCGACCAAGTTTCTCCAGGGTATGCTTGGCTACAATAGTCTAGAGACTAGAATGAATGTGTATTTGATTACATATTTTTATCGATTGTTGCGCGGTATGATAGATAATACTGAAATTATGCAGTATGTTCCCGATAATTACCTTAGACATCGTCAGCATAGATTGTTTCACATTCCAATATACAGGACCAACCTGCCGATGGTTATGCCTGTTGAAAGAGCCACAGCTATGCTGAACAAAATCGCTTTGGGTATTGATATATTCCATGTGTCTGAAGGGGTTTTCCAAAGCAGGATTCTCCTACACCTTTGATATGAATGAATTTATATACGTTTGATATTTTGTTGTTTGTATATTATCTCACTTGTTAATAATATTTACGAATTAAACATATGTTTGTAATGTAAATGTTATATTAAAAATAAATAAATTGAAATTTGAACTGAATTGATTACGTGGTCACATGCGTGAAATCTTATTCAAATATTGATGCCAAAAAAAGCCAATTTCATGGACATTAAAAACATTTTTCTGTGTTATGCTTCAATTTAAAGTTCTCCGCCCCTAAATAAACACCTTTATTATGTTTCCAACCAAAAGTAGTTACATATTGGAAAAATTTTTCACCACATTATGCCGTATGTATGATACTGTCCACTGATTTCTCACCTCTTTTGCTAAGACTTAAGTCCAGATTTGACCTCCAAAAATTTTAACAATGCTGTGTCAGTGCAAAAAAGACTGAAAAAAAGAGCAATCTTTTCATAATATAATCGTAACATGGCAGACATGTGAACGTCAGGTGCGTAATTTTACGCTCTGGACTTGCTGGGGCCCCACAGTTATTGGCCTCATAATATATTAAAAAAATAAGAGACCTGTTAAATTATTCTTCTTCAGACAGCAAGGGAAAAGAGGTGCGAACCCCCAAGAATGAAATGTAGGTCAGTCGGCCGGCATGCTGGCCGTGATAAAAAATGTAAGTTTATATTTAGAAGTAAATACACACTGATATACTTTTAAATGCAAATGAGTTTTTATACCATATCAATGGTCCATATGTAAAGTAAGACATCTACAAAATTAAGCCACTCGTATATATTTGATGCTGGCCAAGAGTTTATACAAAAGTCTTCTTAATTTTGTGAGATCGAATATTGTGATGATATATAAAGTTAAGGTACTCTATGGCGTGAAGTTCTGATCTGCAATATGGTTATTTATCTACAACAGAACTACTTTACATCAAAATGAATAATCATTACTTGTTTTAATACACTAACTTAATTTTTTTTAAGCTTGACCATTGCAACTTTAGATTTTTCATTGCATTACATTTTTTTAATAAGATTTGACTGCGGAAAGATTTCACACAGCCAAGACCTCTATGAAAATAGGTTTAACTTGAACATGATTCAAATTCCCACCATGAAGAAAACCTCTGACTAGTTCCAAAGGCTTTACTTCCCTACCTAACCGCCACGCCGTTTCTCCGCCGGGGCAGGCAGAGAGGATAGAACGCCATACTCTTCCATCTTGGCACACCACTTTTGCTTTGGCTACATTTATGCATGTTATACGGCTGTTGAGACTTTTAACAGGGCCATCCTCCAATATTTGAAGTGTCTGATCATGCCAGGTCTTTCACGGATGCCCTGTATTCCTGCTGCCTTCAACACATATTGTTTATTATCCCTTTTCCCCTAGCTCATACGTTCCGCATGACCAAAACTTCTCAGCGATCCTTTCTTTGTTCTATCTACCACGCTAAAGTCAGCATTACATTTACTTCTTATTTGTTAATTCTTCACTCGACCAAAGATTTTCCACACAGCGCCTTAGTGACAGCATTCAGTCTACTTTCATTCCTTTATATCTCTTAACTTGAGAAAATGTAAATACATATTTAATATCCTTTTATCATTGTTACATTGCGTATACAAGGGGGAGACTGTCATGTCGTCCCAAAATTTGGCAGTGTGCTCTGTGTAAAAAATACAACAGACAACTGCGCCGCGCTTAAACCTGTACTACCTCATGAATACACGCCATATGTGAATAAAAACTAATTTTATTTAACGAGTCAAAATATTTATTTTTCAGGATTGGACTCCCAAGATTGGGTCATGTTGCTGCTGCGCTACGTCACAATGCCTCGTGACAAGATTTCTCTTGAATTTGTTTATTTAAAAAACCATGCGTGATATTTATGTTAATAGTTTTAATCACTAATGTGTATAAAATAGTTAGACATTACAATAATCGTTTATGTTTATGTACATTTTTATTAAATATTTAAAATCTATCAATTGGAAAAATCTATTAATACCCTTGTGTTGGCACCCTGACGTGGGTAAACATTAATATTTATTGTGCTTTACTTATAAAATTGGCTCTCAATTTGTGACCATTACAATGTAGTTGTCTTTTTCTTATAACTAAAATACACACTTAAAATGAATTTCAAGCCAGAAGGCACCGGAACAAGATATGATCTTGTAAAGGGAGATAGTTATGTTTATTACTTCATTTTTAAAATGCCCTTTTCCCTCTATGAAATGTGTAAAAATAATTCATTAATTTTTTTTATAGTTATAAATGTAGAGCCAATAGTAAATTGTTATTTTAAAATACTAATAAAATAAGTTAATTTAATAAACAATTCTTTTATTTCATAAAAAGAAATAATAAATAAGTTATTATATCAATCAATCACATTTTAAACAGTCTAACACAAATCTGCATAACAACCATCTTACGTACAAAATTGACAATTACAAAACCTTTTGTTATTTTTTTTTGTCACTGGAAATTTTTTTCTTTATAAATGATACTTTTTTGTGCTTAGAATGTGCTATACAATTTAAATATAAAATTTAACAATACATCCCGATATGTCCATCGGGATTTTAAATATTTAAAGCATTGTGTAAACTTAATAATACGTCATGGGGGCTTCGTGGTGACATTACTCCGGCGGCCTCTTGTGCTGTCCCCAGCCGTGGAAGCACTTGGTGAATCTCTTGGACTCCTTATTCTTCAGCGTCAGGAAAAGCTTGCGGGGCCTATCAGGCTGCTTCACCCTCAGATGTTGAATATACACCTGTCGCATCAATCAAATAAGTTGTATATTAATATGTGCTAATGACTAGGCCGCATCGTAATCTATGAAGGTACAAGGCGAGATTCAAAATGTAACTGTTAAAAAAAGTTTAATTAAATCTAATCTTAGAAACAATAAATACAAATGAATAAAAAGCCACGCTTTAATTAATGAGGCTTTTCTGTCATTTAAAAGATATTTACGTTAAAGATCATTACGTATAAAATTCCTTAAATTGAAAAGGGCAAAATTTACCTGAGCTGACTTATAAGCGAGCTTTATTTCCACTTCACTGCATTTGGCACCGAGCCACAAGAAAACTTGTTCTCCATTGTCCAAAATCATGATGTCATCATCTGCCAAGTCGTCCTGTTAAAAATAAAACAAAAAATAACGATATATAACTGTAGGTTTTCATGGTCGCCTGACAAAAATAGAATTTTATTTGGGTTATTTTGCCATGGATTAGTATTTATCACGACAAACATTTTGACATACATTTCTGTGGTTCAAAAGCTTATTAGCTATGACAAAAACCAACCTATGGCAGAATAAACCAGAAGCAATCCCCAATTTTACATGTATGGCATAAAGAAAGTTAAGAAAATGTAAATAAAGTGAAAGATGACAAAGAATGCTTGCTGACTATAATAAACTAAATATTGCTTCATTAATGTTTATAAGTGCTGAAAGTCCGCTTTAGAGAAGATAACTTTTACAACATTTACGATACCTGACAGAAATCGGAACACTTTTCTGACACGGTAAAGTATCCCTTCTCGTTAGAACATCTGAAGAGTCTGGTATAGTTCATGAAGTCTGCGTCGGTGTCGTACGGTTTTTTGCCCCCGATCCCCACCCAGAAGAAGTTCTCGGGTTCAGACCCCTCGCTTATCATCTGGAATTAATCAAATTTATGCTTTTAATTTGGCTCTGTGGATTTATTGGTAGGTGACCTTTCGAAACCTAGAAAGAGTGATGTGCGCGTCAGAACTATGCCATAAGAGAAAATGATCAAGTAAATATACAAAGCCATTTCACAGCGTCCTGTTTGGTTTTAGAATTACCAAAATAAAATCACAAACATACATATATCAAAAATATAATAAAATGGAATTAAAATTATAAAATTGCAGCTGTAATTGCAAATTTTGTAGCAGATTATGTGACACAGAAACGGAATCAGCAATTTTATTTTATACAAATTGTGGTGCCTAATTCTGATCCAATTAAATTGAAATTTATGAAGAAAAAAAGCACTAATCAATATATTAATAGGTAAGAGATCACTGGAATTTTAATTACATTATTATTATTGCACTCATCAAACGATGCACTAATTACATAACTGGAATCTGCTAATACAAATCTGCCAAAAAAATATTTGCCACATAATCTGACCTGCCGACAATAATATTTTTTTCTCGCACATATACTTTTCTGGAACCAAAAGCGTTAATTAAGAAATGGCTGTACTGTAATGTGTCTAAGTAATTTTGCATCCAAGGTTAAAATCATCAGTACCTGAAGGCTGACCCAGGGACTGTTGAACATATCTTCCGCTATTTGTTCAGCTAAACGGGCTTCTTCCGGATCACTCTTGGAACCCACCCATACGTACACACTGCCCGCCTCTGATCCATCGTCAGTCTCAAACGGTACATTTAAAATATAACTGGAAACAAAATTACAAATATTATAATATTTGTTTAATTTTATCAATAAAAACTGACATTCAGAAATGTGCCCTAGGGCTAAATTGAGTACTAATAATATTCAACCATAATAGATAAAAATGTGCTTTAACCGGTCGGGTGCCAGAGCGCAGATCAGCGCTCCCTAGACACGTATGCAAATTTGGCTTATTTTACCTGCGTTTATGGGTTTTTAAAGCCTATCATTGGTTATATCTCAAGTTTTTGGATGAATGAATGAGTTCTATTTGTCAAGTAACCTCATTTGCCACGCAAACCGGACAAAAAATCATTCCAAATGTCATCTTCGAACGGCGCATTAATTGTGTTATTTATCTGTTATAAAGTATTATTTTTAAATAAAAAAGTGTTAAAATCAAGTATTTTTATATTCTTTCATATATTAAGAACAAAAATATTGAAATACAATATCTTTAGTGTTATTGCTTTCATGGTTTTATTGAATAAACGTATGCGTACATTTCTGACAGTAAATTTCGTTAATTATTTTCATAATTAATTATTGTACAAGTAATTATTGAAGTCTGTATATTGAGAAACCAGAAACTGCTACTTCTTAGCGAATTAAGAACAAAAATATTGAAATACAATATCTTTAGTGTTATTGCTTTCATGGTTTTATTGAATAAACGTATGCGTACATTATGACAGTAAATTTCGTTAATTATTTTCATAATTAATTATTGTACAAGTAATTATTGAAGTCTGTATATTGAGAAACCAGAAACTGCTACTTCTTAGCGATTATTGTTGATTTTTACATGAATATAACCATCACAAAAGTGTCTAAAAAATCAGCAATCGTGCGTGAAACGACCGGTTAAGAAAAAATAATCTTATAACATTGTATAATAATTAAGCTACAGAATGATGTAAATTTGAATTCACTTAAATTTAAAAAAACAATAATACAAAATTAAATAAATAAGACATTACCAAAAGGCACTATTGAGATGAGTGGCATCAGGTTTTATTTGTATTAGTCGTGTGCATAATGGACTCCCATTTGACCGCAGATGATACAGTTCCACTGGGTCTTTACCATTCACCTAAAATGAACATTCAATTTTAATAAAATATGTATATATTTTTAAATGTAAAAATATGGTATTAATCAAAATAAATTGTTTTTACCTTCTTGCTCACTTTGCGCTTGCCTTCTTTGATAACAAATTTTCTATTGAAATGTGACATGAATTTAACATTTTCTTGTTGCTGATGAGTCCTCACCACTTCCAAGTTATGGCATAATGATTTAAATTTCTTTTCCAACCTGAAAATATCTTGTTTAATTAAAAAGTACGCAAATCTGTGATCTTGTATTGAGACAAATTCAAAACTTAGAACCGATTAGTCAGATATACTGGTCTGGCTCATCCTCATTAAAATAAATAAAATATCTAGATGGTTTCGTATTGTCGTATTATTTAATTAAACCCAAAAGCCACAGGCGATATGGACCACACACTATCACGGGTCAGGTCTCTTATGTGGGTATGTGTTATTACAAGAAAATAATACAAAGTGATAATAAAAATGAAATATTATGAAAACAAAATAAAAGAAACTCCGCACTCACCCAAACGTGAATGTCAACCACCCCATGTTGCCGGCATGCCTTCCTTGCCAGAAATACACCACCCACTGTATGGAGTCTTCTTCCGCTACATCCTGGTGACTTCCCTCAGATTCTCTACGATTTCCACGCTCCGTTACTTCTCCATCGCCTTCCAAATCCTCAGTCTACATACAAAATTACAAAATTAGTGCTAAAATAGAACCAAAATTTATTAATGTAAGCGTTCATAAGTTTTCACAGCCATTCAGAATCTAGTGGTTTTAGTTTTCTGGGATATTCTGCCATATTTCTACGAATAAAGGTATAAAAATCTTCGATAGCCTGCCAAAGGAAATTCAAAACATAGAGAATATAAGGAGGTTTAAACTGAAGTGCAAAAATTTTATTATAAAAACTTTTAAATGATTAGATGGAATGCAATATGTCTCAGTGAAATCATATATTAGCCCACACAACATTATGTGTGGAACTAAATTATTAAGATAAATAAATAAATAACTTCATTCTAGCAATATTTATGAAAAAAATTACAAACAAATATTTACTTGTTTTGTATTATCGCATTTAATTTAACTGTTAGACCCGTCTTGAAAGAGCAAAGAGAAATTACAGAATACCTCAGATTTCAAACTTGTAGAGTGAACTGGAAAATGATTTTTATACCTCAGGCACAATATATCGGCAAAGAAAGACGTAACAGTCTCCGCTGTGGAAAATGCCCATCTCTTCATCGGGCAGGCGAACAAACCGACGTCCCTCCAGCACAAAGGCTTCCATGGCTTCCAGGTCCTCGGCCCATTCTTCAGCCAGTGCTTTGGCCTCGGGGCCCAGCACACCGGCTTGCCGCGGTGTGAACAGCGCACTCAGGTCAGCCCTGAACACAGACAAAGTAATACTATCGCAGGATGCTTTTAAAATACACTATATTTATCTGGTTAATTTTACATAGCCTCAATCGCTTTGAAAAAAACTTTCAAAAGAAAGAATGTGTCCTCATACATAATATACTATTTCTGAGTCCATTCTTAAAGTCCACAATGTAATATCTGAGGCCCTGATTAGGATAAGTAAACTTGAAACAGTTGCCACAAAAATTTGTATCGGGCAACACAATACTTACTTGGTATCCTGTTGCTTAGCCCATGTAGTCAGATTGGCTCCCGTGCGAGCTACGGACTCTGCTGTTCGAGTAAAATCTACCGCTATCACTTCGTCCCAGCCTTGGAAATAACTCTTGAATACCTGAAATGCATATATGAGCCATTGATTTTTAAAGTGGCGCAAGTCCGTATTAAATTATTGTTAGATATTTGATGGTTTGCATTGGAACTGATTTAAAAATATTAGTAAGCAATAATAAATACTTAGTTTATACTGTTTATAGTAATGAGAGTGACCACTCCTCGCGAAACTATAGTAGTTATAAATATACACACATAAATATACACATGTCACAAAGTTTAATTTACTGTAAATTAAAATACATACATATATGTTTGTAATATGACTCAATTTTTTTCAGTCATTTTATCTTATAGTCATAATCGTTGAACCTGGTAAATTCGAAATTCAAGGGACCCAGAAAAACCATTTTGAATTATGCGGAACTTCGTTAACTTGAAATTCAAGGTACAAAAAAAAATCGCGGTGCAATTGCGAAATTCACCAAAATCGTAAAACTCATGAAAAAAATCATTAATTTTGTGAAAAACGTCTGTATTTTTGTATATTTTCAATTTCGCCAAATTTAAAAAAAATTCTAATTAGGTATGTGACCTAAAATGTATAAATTTATGGAGCAAGGGGCTAAGATTTTTTTCAAATGACTAATTATCGAGGTTTTTGAATTATCAGGGTAAATCTACTATGAAATTGACATTTTGGGACTTGTGGGTTTTAAAATGTCTAATTATGGCGAATTTTGATTTATTGAGGTTTTACTGTCCCACGCAATATTTAAGACCACAGTCTCGATTGGAGAAGTCTGTAACACAAAAATATATACATTTGGGGCCTTTTAGATTTATCCATCTTATTCAAGATAATTATATGATGCCTGTTCTTCGTACCTGATGCTCCGTTCCCTCCTGCAGCCGTGTGACGAGCGCATGCGGTGGTCGATCTATCATATTGAACAGCTCTTGCGATAACTTCACAGCTGCAGCTCTGACTAATCTCGTTGACTTCTTACCAAACCTGTGATGAAATGTTTTTTTTGTAAATTAATAAATAATTTCACTTTTTTTTCTAAACATACTGTTCCTTTACAAATAAACAAAAGTAAATATGCAGAGGATAATCTTTCTTTATAAAAACAAAACAGAATACTCCCTGGAGCCACAGTCCACCGGCAGTTCTCAAATTTTATATAGAGACACATTGGATTTTAAAAAGCTGGTTGCTCTCTATTGGAGAAAATTTATATGTCACTAAAGTAATAATAGTGACACTTAATAAGTGTACCAGCAATAAAAGAACTCAGTGGTGATTCTATTTGTTTTGGAAAAAAAGTTTTGTACTTTGCATTTTTTCAATGATATACAGGGTGTACCAGAGCTAGCAGCAGAAACTTGGCCGGTAGATTACTGACTATGTTCAAGCAATGATGACCTAATATCTACAGTTATGGAGATGTGCAATATCAAAGATTGCATTTTTTTTCTCAATATTTCTGACTTATTTTTTGCAAAAAGTTGAACTATCATTACAGTAACTTATATCGATTATGCAAAATTCATTTGCTTCAATACAACTTAAATAAAATGATAAAAAAACTTGTAAAAAATGAATTTTTTAATTTTTTGCAAGGTTTTTATCATTTTATTCGACTTGTATTAAAGCGAATGAATTTTTCATAATCGACATAAGATACTGTAATGATAGTTCAACTTTTCGCAAAAAATATATAAGAAATATTGAAAAAAGACATGCAAACTTTGATATTGCATATCTCCATAACTATTGATATTGGGCCATGGTTGCTTGAACATTTTAGACTCATAACATAGTCAGGAATCTACCTGCCAAGTTTCTGCTGCTAGCTCTGGTACACCTGTATTTAGTGTTCATTTTATTGTATGTATGTATAAATTATTTTTTAATAATTTGAAATATGCCAATCTCAACAGTGAAAATATTAGCATCCACATTCACATTTGGGAGATTTCAGATCACACGGGCCCGACCACAAAAATGCTTGTTTTGAATTAAATTCGGTTTCGTTTATGCCATGATGATGATATTTATTATCAACGAGGTAATACGAGGTATGGTTGGACACGTCTACAAATATATTCTTAGTTTAATAGGCATCAAAATCTTTATTTACATTTATCTCAAAACTCAATCTGCATCTACAGCCTCTGTGCTCCTCAGCTAGAAAATATTTGACCGCTCACCAAACAAAAACATCGAGATAGCAATCCAAAATGTAGACATTTCTGTTTGTCAGCAGAGTATGCTGAAGCTTAGTTCCCGGCGGAGTTTCCACTTGAGGCAGCTCCAAGTATCCCATTCCTAACTCCACTCTGTATAATCGAGGAGAACGCCAAGAAAAGTCATCAGGAACGTGTTCCTGAAAGTGAAATTGTGTAGTTAAGTGTTAGAACTAGAGACCACTGGTTCTAATCTTACGATTAGCAAACATATTAACACTTGTTAGTTAAGGAAAAAATGAATACCTCGAGTGGTGTATGCAGTTTCCCTTCTAAGTTACCGAGGGCTGTCCAGAACTCTGCTGATTCGCTGGATTGTGATTCAGAGTGTATTTCAGCGCGGTTCTTTCTTTCATTTTTATTTACTTTTTCTGCAAAGAGCCTTGTTTTTGATTTTAGGGTATTTTTTGATTTTTTGCCAAACCTGTAACCCAATAAAGCGAGACATTTAACAACACTGATTATTTTCGAAGGAAGCAAACACTTGGTGGTGATCTTCAAGTTTGTGTCTACTGTGGTATTATGCCATGTTGTTACGACCTTTCGGGCAGACGTTTCGCACATCAGTCCTGATGAAGGACCCTGCAATGGGATCCGAAACGTCGGCCCGAAAGTTCGTAACAACATGGCATAATACCCCAGTAAACACAAACTTGAAGATTCTGAGTGGCCGTGAAAACCTAAGAACATTCTTAACTTGGTGGTGATACATTATAATTTATATAAATAAAAGTAACGTAGTTAAACACCACTTATATTTATTTTCAAATCCAACCGGGTTTCGCTACGACCGTAGCTTCATCAGGGAGAATTTTAACAGTTAAAATTCTTAGTTATTTACATAAATATATTAGTTTTATTTATATAAACACTATGATTTATCAAATTAACATTCCTCTCACGAATTGATACACAGTGGACTTGGGGCAGGTTGTTTGATCAGAAGTAAGACTAATAGTTAAGAAAAAAGCTTACCATTTTCCACCAATCAAAACATGTTTTTGTAAAAATCTATGCTTTTTGCTTATTACTGTAACTACTGATCAAACAACCGGCCCTTACATATAATTATGATTATTTATACAACAGTAATTTCATTTGATATTTGAATTAATACAAAATAATATTTACCATAAGAAAATATTGAGTCCCATATCAAGAAGAAACACATATCGCGGATCCAAGGAAGCAACCTCAACTGGAACGGGTTCTAAATGGATGGTAGATCCACTAGCATGTACCCTGTATAATCTTGTAGCATAATACTGAAAATAAATAACAAAATTTTCTAATCAACCAATTCCTACATACATTTTAAAAACGATCTGAGCACACAGCACTGAGTAAAGAGTTTTCCTAGAACCTAGCCCATTACGTATTGTAGCCATATTTTTTTCACAAATATTTTAAGATAATATGAAGCTACTATTGTTGACACTGTAAATAAATTGTAAAATACAAAAGTGATAATTGACTCACCGTGTCCTCGATGGTGAAGAAACCGCTGGGAGTACGCCCTCCCTGTATGTAGGTAACACCCGAAGGAAAGAGCTGGAGAAACTCTTCCGACTCGTCCCCCTGCTCTTGGCGGATGGTCCTGCCTCCGGCGCCGAGGTAGTTACGCAGGTGGACAGCGTGTATCGCCGCGCAGGCTCGCTTGTCCAACTACAACAATATAAACAATAAGCGAAAGTTTTCTCTCTGGTTTATCAGACAAATCACAATTTTACCGAGAAACAAAATTAAATGCAATAACTCACGGTAGCTTTTTCTCCGATCCAAAAGTGAATCTCCCAAGTAAGGGATCCTTGCTCATCGAGGGATGTTTTCAGAACAATGTAACAGTCACCCTCGTAGAACTTCCCATGTGCAACTTCATCGATAAGATTTGGGAGGAAGTTTTCAATCTCCCAAATTGATATTCCCGGAATTTGCCCGGCGTCTTCGTCGAAGAATTCCGAATAATCAAGGGGTGGTTTCTCGAGAGCTTCGTCCCAACGTTTTGGTCTAGAAATAAGAAATAAATGTCCAACAAACAGTATTACTCTTGGATTCTTCCACCTAGTGAATGCTGTGTGGACCAATTTAGTAAAAATATGATTAATATCCGACATGTAACTAACTAACTTACCATCACGCCGTTTCCCCGTGGGGGTAGGCAGAGAGGTTAGAGCGCCGCACTCTTCTGTCCTGACATACAACTCTCGCCTCATCCACATTCATACATCTTCGCAGTTGTTGAGACTTCTAACGGGACCATCTTCCAGTATCTGGTTAATCTGGTCATGCCACGTCTTCCGTGGTCGCCCTCTCTTTCTGGCGCCATCAACACTTGCATTATATGTATATCTTTCTTATCATTCTTTCCTCATTCATTCGCTCAACATGCCCAAACCATCTGAGTGACCCTTTTTTAATTCTATTAATTATGCTAAGATCAGCTTTACATTCGTTCCTAATCTGACATGTAATATTAAAAATCTAATAATACCTTATGCAATGTGTGGGCATGACCCAACACATTAAAATATCTTTGGCGTAATAATTCACATTGTACTAGAGATTCATATTTTAGGACATTGGTTATGTATAAAAACATTCACTCACTTGAGTGATTGCGCTTTCAATTCCAGTGGTGGAGGTATATGCGGGACATCCTGCATGCCCTTCAGGATCTTGGCCTGGTCCTGGTCGGCCGCTGCCCCTTCCCCCTGCCGCCCGCCTCTCCGGAGGCGAAGCTTCCGCGCCACCACATCTTTACTGGAATCTGCTCACAACACACATTAATAGCATAGTATCTATAGACCTACCAGTATAAATTGGCATGCTAGGGAGGGCGTCCCTGCCGCGAAATAGAAGTTGCCAGGGTGTAAATTTATTACACAATACATAATGTACAGAATGTCCGGTGATCGGTGTCGGAGCCTTTAATAGAAATTTGGTCAGGCAATACTAAAGAAACGAACCAGTAATGGCGGCTGCTCTATCTGTCAACCTGTCAAACGGTGATATCGGTCCATTATTTGCATTTTCAGCTTCGCAAAACTTTAATACTTCATTGGCAATTGTTCTTGCACCATCCCGGACTGTTTTGGATGTTTTGAACATAATAATTCAGTGTATATTGGAAATCAAGATGTCACAACTCACGCTCAAATACGAGAATGAACTGAACGACAGGGCGAGGGGTTACCGCCGGGTGCAGGTGGAGTGGTTTTAGTTCCAAAGTCGCCGCACGCCAATTTACGTTGGACAAACAATAGCTTCGATCGGTCCGGATTCAATGTAATCCAGTTAGAAAATTTCCAAACAAAACATTAAAATTAGTAAACAAAATGATTTTTAATACATAAATGATAGATTTTTTACCATTATTTATACATTTGACAATGCAAGTATTCAAGTATTTTATACTGTCATGTCTCTTTGTGCGGTTTATTTTTACACGGTTTTAAAATGATAAAAAAAATACAACCTGGTTTCAGTGAGTTAGATTCCATCAATGTAATTGAGTAGATCGAGCATTAATGAGTTAGATAAAGAAAAACTTATTAATTTAGATAAACAACGGGCTTATGAAGAACGAACGAGAGGAAAATCTGAACAACTACGAATGTGTCAAAGTGCCTGTACGAGAATTAATAACTGAACAATTTAAAAATTAAATTAAATAGTTGAAACCTCGTCAGAGCACATTATGGAAGTTGATCCCAGAAAAGAACGCAGCCTTACAGTTTGCTGGATGATAATGTAATTTGTTGCTACAGTGAAATGCATGAAGAAAAAGAGAATAAAAAAATGAATTACAAAAACATGCATTTTTAACATTAATTTTAAGAAAGACATTTCAATTTATTTTGATAATATATATATATATAATCATTTGAAAAACTGATAATTTTTTTGGAATTAGTTATCATTTGACATATGTATTTAGTTTCTTGATCAAACATGTTTATGTATGAAATGGATTAAAATTCTAGTCTATACAATCGCGAGACTCCTAAACGTAATATTTACACATACATATGCATGTAGATGTATTGATCAGATATCTTTATGCTACCTTACCTTACCTTATCGCATGGCAAACTGAGTACCGGGTCACAATTGGACCCCTTGCTCATTCATCGTGATGTAATGTGAAGGTGCTTTAGACTTCACTTATTTTATCTTTATGCTATACATATATCTTTTGCACTTCTTTTTATTCTTATCTCTTCTCCTTTTTACTAAGCAGATTAGTCCTTTCCTAACAATTCCTTATTCCCCTTTTACCTTCAATTCTTTGACTCTCATAGTTTGTCCGTAACATAAAACTTTCACTTTTTTGTTTTTTTTGTATAACTCAAGTTATTGTTGCTATAAGACACAACATGTTAATTCTGTGGAAACTTGTAAGATGGTCTCTATACTGTTCAATAATCATGTGTAATGTTATTTTATATGTACTGTTGTTAGTTTCCCATAAAATAAAATACTTGACATGAAGCATCCGAATTCTACGTACATGACAGTTTAAACTACATCTGCTGTGTAATTTTCTGGGATATTCTGCCATGTATATATGACCTTGGCCGATGTTTCAGATCCCATTGCAGGGTCCATCATCAGCTCTGATGATGGACCTTAAAAAAATGCTTTCTACAAATATTTTTTTTTACTGAATGTTTGTTAATTTATTGATTTTAAACCCCTAAGTTCAGTGTGGGATAAATTTATGTTTACATTCAATCACGGACATGCAACAAACAAACATGAACTTACGAGTGGCTGGAGCAGGAGGTGGTACAATGGCTCCCGCCAGCCTCAGCTGGTTCTGCAGCGAGAAATCAATATTGTAAAACTCTATCCCCGCCCCCTTCTGCGTTTCCTGCGGTTTGGGCGGCATCAGCAAATCCGGGTTCTCTCGCAAGTCCAGCAGCTCCAGGTCGGTGAGCAAGTGGACCGCGTCAGGCAGCGTGATGAGCCGGTTGCAGCTGAGGTTGAGACGCTTCAGCGAGCCGCACCTGGGACAGCGGAATTCTAGTAACTTCCCCATCAGGTCTCTCAGGGCCGACAACACGCCCAGAGGCCATTGCCAGAGCAGCTTGATCGTATTCATCAAGGTAATCTCCTCATTCGCACTTTTACACTTGCACGTAGTCGATAGCGACAGATGCGGAATAAACTCTCACACACATCAATTGCACAAAGGATAATATTACACTTGTATACATATTGGGAATATTTTCATTTTCACGCGGCTCGATAAATTTAAAATAGTCAAAACACAGCTCCATAAATTTCAAAACACAGCTCAATAAATTTAAAATAGTCAAAATACAGCTCAATTAAAGTTAAAATTGTCCAATAGTAAGTCAATAAAACAGTTCATTGGAAAAATACAATTGTCTTGCTATTTGTTGTTGTAGCTGCTATGCATCACTTGTAATGCTCTGCACTGCAAACACAATCCATTTACTTAATGGAAATGCAGCGTGAGAGAGAAGGAGTAAAAAAAACGGTTCCCTCGCTTGGCTGGGCGCAGCTTCTCACAAATGGAATGTGAAATTATAATTATGCACTCGCAGTTTGACTGGCAGCTAACTACATACTTGTTAATTATAGAAGTTGTGAGATAAACAATGTACTAACAAGCTAATAACATGTTTACTTTTATCTATATAATTATAATTTCATAATGCTTTTCAATGCGCTATTATGAAATTAAATATTTTATGTTTCATACGAGTTCTTATTCATTTTATGCAAGGGGAAAGGGGAGAGAACTAAAGGATTAAAAAAAAATTCATTTCTATCTATTTTGGTTTTACCAACTCCCGGGAGATGGTGAGCATGAGCATTTTCACTAGTACAAGGGCATCCAACAACAATTAAGAAACCAAAAGTTATGTGTGAATATTTTGATACATACTCTTAGGGATGGGTAAAAAGTATCGATATTTATCGTCAATATTTTTTTTCGCGATATATCAAATATCGATATTTTTTTTCGAGTATCAGATTAGTATCTTTTTCGATATATTTTTTCTGGCGACCTTTTTTTTTTTGGTCATCAAAATCGATATATTTTTCCTGGTGACCTTTTTTTTCCGATATATCGATATATTATTCCTGGTGACCTTTTTTTTTTCTTCTGTTACATTCTTGGAAAAAATAATATCGAAAAATATCGATATATTTTTCTCGACATGTATAGATTATTTTCAATACTTTTATAAAATATCGATTTGATATATATCGATTTTTTTTTTTCATTTACCCATCCCTACATACTCTATGAATAATATACACATAAAATGCTTCCTATTTTTTTACTCCCTTTATTTTAACTCGTAGCGTCTGCTTGCTTGTCTGTCGGAAAAAACTTTGGATCGATTTTGAACCCTTTTCCCGTGATCCATTTGAGCTGAAACTTTGCAGGCACTTTGGACTGTGCCTGTACTAGAAATATATTTTTATATTTAATTTTAATGTAATTATAATGATATTTAACGTGACAATTATAATTCAAAGAATTATTATTAAAATCATTCTTAAAACCCTTCCTACTCTAAACGTATTTGAAGAATTTAAAGTGCCAAGCTTACAAAGACCATTATATAAATAAAATTCACCCCAAAGACTGTATAAGCAATAAATTTAAAACAAAGGGACCAATAAAAATACAAATTTTAAGAACTATCTTGGCACGGCACCACTGCACGTACCTCGGTGTAAAAGGCTTCAGTATATTGTTGTCACAAAGTAAAAATTAATTTAATAAATACTTACAATTAAAAAATATATTCATTAAATATTTTAATCTTCCGCATGTACACTAAAAGGATGTTGAAGGTAATTTTATCATTTATAGTAACACAAGATGTGTAATACTCTTTCCAAAACCACAAGTGATTAGCCCATTTTATGGAAAGTAAAACAACAATAAAATTTATGTAATATATATTGTACAATACGAAAAACGTAATCATCAACAATCCTTATTTCGAATGTCCGTCTGGAATCACAACAACAGTGCTGACTAGCCGCTAACAAGGCGCGGGCAGTCGAGTGTGACACGTCAATCAGCACGCGGCTCAGGCTAAATAAGGATCGCTCGACCAAACTACACAGTCTTGACACTTATATTAATATAATTATGTCCTGTGATTTTTCACAGGTGTACGGCTTGCAAATATATTGTTACGTGTCGTGGCTCGGTCGAAATGAAATGAAAAATGCATTTCGTAATTGATCACTCGTAAAATAAACCTTTATTATTGCTTCAACATTTTACCTGACATTTTACATTTGCTGGAAACGCAATACTCTATTTTAAACTCAAAGAACCGCTTCGGTTTTGTTTTGCTACTGCGGTAAGAACTTTTATAAAATCTTCCCTTTCCAATTGTCTGTTACTCGTTATTTCACGACTGAGCACACCGGCCCATCATTCTACGCATGTTCTGCGCTATTCCGCGTGCATGCGCCTTCGCTAATATTCGGCTGTCAAACGTCAATCAACAACGTTACAATATGTATGTATGAAAATAAATAAAAAAATAATACAAATATTAATATTTACCTGCACAATCCTTCAGGAATCATTTCTAAATGATTGTTTGCCGCTGAAAATACTTCTAGGCATCCCAGTTTGCCGATTCCAGACGGAATTCCCTCAAAATCCAACAAATTATCGTTCACGTAGAGCCTCCTCAATAACTGCAGTTTGCACAGCGAACTGGGCAGGGCCGTTAACTTGTTACGAGAGAGGTTTAATGTTTCCAATTTTTGCCATAAGTCAATAGCTGGAAACGTATATGTAATAAATTACAAAGTTACTTCTCTTCATATAATATAAAAATAAATCTACAGCCATTGCATATTCATAACATGTGGTGAGACTCAAAAGTCAATAGTTTTTACTATAGAATATCAGTGTCATTAAATATGGTGCAGTGATACCTCGGTACACGTCCTCAATCCATTCTAGATCCTTGAACTTACAAACAGGATGTATATCAAACAAATTTTTCCCGTAAGAAATAAAGGGAACATGATTAATCTGTTCTCATGAAAAATATCCTTTCTCATTGGCATTTTATACATTGATGGGTTTGTTTTAACCTTGCTAAAATTTAAACACGCGTCTGGTGTCATAAACTCAGTGTACATTTATACTTTTTTGAATTTTTAAGTTGGATAAATATTAATATTTTACGTAAAAATGTTAAATATTAATTTTTAATTAATGAGCATGGGGCCACGTCGCACCTGTGCGACAGACAATGACAGGGGCCAGAGTGCCAGCGTCGGATATGTGCGACAGGCACAAAATTAATTATTTCTCGATGGCCGCGTATCGAATTTGAAAAACGTAATTTTTTCCCGGTAGAGAAATCCCGTGGTGACCTGTCATTCCATTTTCAACTCAAAAACATCACGGATTTTATTTTAAATCAAAAATCAAAACAGAAGTTTTTCTGCCGTCAAAATCGTATAGAATAGTTGTAGGTGGCGCCCCGAACGCGTGTTGCGCAATCGAAATTCAAATATTCCGTCATTCAAGGTCACGCACAAAGTGCGCGGGAAATACAATTTATTTTTTTTGATTTATTTGTACACGTATACACAAATATATACGATATGTTTTGCGATATTTGTCAGTTTTTGTTGGTTTATGATTCAATTTAATACTAACAGTGATTTATTAACAAAAATACACGCAATTTTGTTGCGTTTATTTGAAATATGTGTGTGTGTAAAAGTGTATCATATTTATGTGTTATGAATGCAATGTCCCATCGTGTGCCGTGCCGTGCAACAAAATATACCACACAGAAGAAGATTATTAGATAGGCATCAAATAATAATACATAGTAGTGTTGTCTCTAATAAACAAATAAAAATAAATTATTATTTTTCGTATAATGTTGCGCTGGCAACAGTATCGGAATTGAAAAAAAATTTTTTTTTTTACTTAAACGATAAAAAAATCATTGCATTACGACAATTACGATAAAATAATATGAATGTGTGTGTTTTTTTTAATATACGCATGTTTTCATGGTTTTTTCGTAAAAAGAAAAATCACAAAAAATTCAGAAAATCTTTGGCCTTGGTGATTTACTTTTATCTATGTTTTTTTGGCCCTCAACAAGTTAATTAATTAATCATAAAAATAATAATTGATATGTATATAAGTGAATGTATGTATCAATTATTGTGTAAAAGTGCTAAAAATGAGGAAAAACTTTGAAAAATTGGATGAAATAAATGAAAATTTAAAAAACATTAATTTACTATTTCTCGCCTCTTTTCCCTACTTGGACCTCGTTGAGAATTATCGGGTTTGACGTTTATGTGCTAAAAATCTGTCCAAAAAACTTTGCTTCCTCCTTCTCCTCAGGATGCTTCGGAAATGTGGCATTGTCTGGTCATTTCAGGATGAGGAAGAAAAATTTGATGTAAGCGAGTCATATTCCGTACAAAAATCTCGTACAAAACAAAATTTTCATACCAAACAGTACATCAAGTCAATATGAAGACAAACAATATATCAAGTTGGATTTACTCCAAAGCAGATGTATACCGAGGTACCACTGTATATAATAAATTTTATAATAGAAATATGTTATGGAAAAGTGTAGTAATTTTACTCCAATTACTAGTTCCTCCTTAGTTACTTATTATTATTACTTCCTAAATATGTATACTGTTTAAAACAAATAAAGAAATCATCAACAAAGGAAAGTACACTCACCAGAGGAGAGTTCAGTAATGTCATTTTCACTAAGATTTAGTCTCTTGAGGTTGCACAATGAATACAAGGCGTCTGGAATCTTCGGTAAACAATTTTGTGACAAGTCCAAGTCGGATAAATTGGACAGCGACTCGAGGGATGAAGGGACATTGGCTAACGTTCTTTGCGTATTTCTCATGTGCAATGTTTCCAGATTTAGAAGAGACGGTAATTGTCTATAAAAAAAAAATTATGTCACACATACGCTAGATATTTACAAACGAACATAACCTACACAATGTTCTGCTTGCTTCTCTGGGCTGTGTCACTTCTATATTTGGCATTTTCATCACGAGGACTATTTCACACTAGAGCGATTGATCAAAGACTAGATGCACGAGGCGTGATGGCTCAGAAAACTTCACACAGAAGATTGTGACCAATTTTGAAAGCATATAAACATATGTCATAGATAATAGTTTTATTCTGGCAGGATGCAAGAAAATCTACTTTTTACCTGTGCTATAAAATGAATAAATTAAGACTAAATTTTTTGCATTTTGATTACTCGTCGGGCAAGACTACGATAATGTTTGTATACGTACCTCAGCTGAAAAAGTCCAAGGGGATTATCATTCAATATTAGAGTCTGCAGATTAGCCAAGCGACGGGTCTGAGGAGGAAGTGTCTCCAGGTTATTGTGAGACAGATCCAGAAACAGAAGATCAGTCAATTGAATGAACAGAGTTGGAGGGATGTTATCTATACTGAAAACAATTTAATTTTTCATGTGCACATTGTTAATCCAACCAGTAAACAATTATCACAGTTACATACTTATAATTAGAGGGTAATATTTATTTTAAACAACAAAAAATAAAATATTTATATAAAGTAAGTATATACACTTATATTATAGATGAATAAAAGTGTGATTTTCATAATCGCAATACAATTTTTAATAAATTAAAAACAAAATTGCCTCAAACAACTAGAACTTGTGGAAATATTATCTAGTATGTGTTCAATTAGTAGTAATATTCACTGACAAACTGCAGCCTACGTATGAAGAATAGTATTGATTGAATTACAAAGTTTTTCAAACAAAATATTTATAAACACTTCCAAGGAAAGCGCTAACAAACAAATACATAAAAGTCCATCACTGACAGATATTATTGAAAAGCTATAAAAAAAAGGTGTATTAAAACTAAACTATCCAGCAAAAAAAAAAATTCTTTTGTTTGGTCACTGAGAAAAGGTTCCTACATACAATAGAATTTTAGCAAGTACCTCGTTATAACGAGCCCCACAATATCTAAAAATGACTGAAACATTGATTAGTATAAAAGTAAACAGTAATAATTAAAACCTGAAGCAAATTAATAACACAGTTTGACTAAAGAATAATTAGTAAAAACCAAATTTAGAATGGTACTGATTCAAGGAGAACAAAAAATAAATAAAAATTTAGTCCATCAAACTATACTCAATTCTACTGACACGTGGCACAGGAAGGACCAAAGCTTTTGCTTGATTTACCTAATCTTGATAAAATATTGAGGTTTGGGTATACTTTTTCAAAATTAGTAACTAAACTGAACAGTATGGGAGTTGATGAGATTACAGATCTTGACCATAAATGAGAAAACTTTTAATAGATTTTAAATTACTTAGGGCCTGTTGTTTGATCAGAAGTAAGAGTAATAGTTAAGAAAAAAGCATAGATTTTTGCATTCTCCACCAATCAAAACACCCGTTTTTGTAAAAATCTATGCTTTTTGCTTAACTCTTACTCTAACTTCTGATTGAACAGGCCCTTAGAGACTTATGTTTGGTGTAAAACAAAACTCACGCATTGTGGCTCAGATTAAGCACCAACAAAGATTTAGCCTTATCGAGCCCTTCCGGTACATCCTTCAGCTTGTTGTGGGACAGGTCGAGAGTGGTCAGCTCTTCCAAGCGAAACAAGTCGGCTGGCAAACCCGAACTCTTCACCTTGTTATGCCTGATATTTAAAGACCTCAGACAGTGCAATTCTGTTATCTCCCCGTACAACTTTTCTAGATTATTTCTCTTGAGTGATAAATTTTCCTACAAAATTTATGACAAGATTATTTTTTTATCAGTCTAACAGTCCTTTTAATAAAATAGTGTGTTACCCAACTAAAAATAGAAATCACAATTTTTTCAAAACTTATTTGTACCTTTCCTTTAATATCACAAACCACAAAAATTGGTATGCGAGATACGACTGACCATACACCGAATACAATACAGTAATACATCCCAGAGTAACGGCATATATAATTGGAAATTTAATCAATTTTAGCTTTCAATACTTTCCTATCGTATACTCACAAGTTGGTCGACATCCCTTCAACCGAATTTGCTCTGAATGTGAGTGGGTACGTATTTACTTGTTTACCAGGCTATTAAGATGTGTATTTTATTCATATTTAAGATACTCACCAACTTCACTAGCTTTCCCATTTGCTCTGGTATCTCAGACAAGCTAGTTTTATCCAACTTTAACCATTGAACGCCTGTCATAAATCGCATTGCATTGGGAAATTTTCCATCCTAAAATATCAAATTAGATGACTTTACTCTGATAAGTATCAAACACGTGGATAAAATCGACTAAAAAGGTTAGCGATATTCGCGGAATTGTGATTTTAAATGTGTAAATGAAAAATTGTAGAGGAATTAAAATAATAACAAATCATAAATAATCTTTTTTTGTTTACAAATGACTAATTGGCAGTATGACACCACTTCAGCAACATGAGATTTAAATTGTTGTTTATTTGCCATGATACAAGCTATGTATTTTTTTAAAAATTAAAAACTTCTGAATTATAAAAATCTGCACCCAAAACAAATTAAACTTACGCTGAAATCATTATTTGTAAAATCTACACCCCGCACGAAAGGCAACACCCCCGTGTTCGCCATGTTTTCAAATCCATTGACAATATTTTCTATCATAGAAAACAGGTTGATTTTCTATCCACAAAGAATTTTCAAAACAATCAAATTAAAAAGAATAATTTCGATTCGAGTAAGTACCTACTAAAAACTGATTATTACGGTGCGTTTACACCGGTAAAATAATAAATAACAATAAAGAACATTTCTTTAAATGTTTTTATTCAGTTTCACTTATCTATCAGGGACAAATCTTGTTTTAGAACTATTTTTGTAATACAAATTTAACGTTAGTTAAGAAAGAAACGTTTATTTTCTCGTTTAAATGTATGTAAAATCGATTAAATATTTTAAAGCGCCACAGCCCAAGTCTCATATTCTAATCCTTTATCAGTTAGTAAATAGCAAATATTATCAGTGCTTTCAGCACAATACTGTGTACTTTTAGAAGTATTTTGAGCGAAACAAACAAACAAAATGAAGATTACCGTGCTGTAGTGTATATATTAGATTATTCAAACAAGTACAAAAATTGGAAAACAAATTGACACTTTTTTCTAGGTAGGTTTTAGATTGATGATTAATATTCTCGTTTATTATTTATATTATTCGGGTTTCAGATTGTATTAAGTATTATATCTAATATGTATTTAATTAGTCAATTTTATAATTAAAGATGTTGATGATTCACTTAAAGTTATTTACCAACCGGTTTCCGAAAATACGATTCCTTCCATTTATGTAAATAGGTACATATATTTTTTATTACCTTTTTTTTTTTAGTTTAGTTTCAGTGCCGATAAATCGGCGTTTATTAGCTCAATAACTTTTATAACAGCTTGCATCAACATAATTAATGTTAAGAATATTTACAGAGTTTATGAATAAGATAGCAACAAATACAATATACAATTTTTCGCATGCAGGCCTTTATCGTTACCTACCACGCTAGGTACATAAAAATACCTGTTCTGAGGTAAGTAGCCATTCCATACATTGAGACTCCATTTAAATATTTAATTAAAGGTTCAAGTGTAGATGTCTGCAGTACCACACATATTTTGAAGAGTTGGACCTTGCCGCAAACTGAATAAGCATTGTGGGCTGATTGTTTGATCAGAGATTATGGTAATAGTTAAGCAAAAGAAAAAAGATTTTTACGGAACGGATTGTTTGTGTGTTGGAAAATGCAAAAAAACTATACTTTTTGCTAACTATTAGCGATGTGAAGTCTCCTTCAGTTGGGTGAAGTGAAATTTTCACTTTCCATTGTTCATTTGAATTTTGTTCATTGTCGACACATCAGCCCTGATGATGGACCCTGCAACGGGATCCGAATCGTCGTAAAAACATGGAACAATACCCTAGAAGACACAAATCAGAAGATTTGAATTGTTCATTTTCCCACCAAAATTTTTTTCTGGCAGGGTGGGATTTGAAAATTATTTTTTCGCTAACAGGGTAAGAGAATGGATTTTACAAAAAAAATCACTGACAGGAGGGTAGGGATAGGATTGATAATAAACTTTAATTTAAGGCAAATGAACCAATGACAATGGAAGGTAGTTCATTAAAGTCAACTGTAAAAAATTAACACTTCATGAACGACCGACTTCTGCTATTACCCATAACTACTGATCAAATATTATGCATTACCAAGAAAATATATTAAATAATCCCTAAGCACTTTTATACAAATTGACCATATCAGATTACACCATTACATAGCTTCCAATCAAGGTCTCGTGCCTCGAGATGAATAACTGTAGTCATTAACAGAGGCAATGCCATTAATAAAGTTAACACACCTTAATTTTTGTTTACTAGCTAACTCAATACGCTATCTTTAGCATGTTCCATGTCGCTGTGATAATTTGGAGAAATTTGTGGTCCTATTTAGGTATAATGAAAGGCTGCCTAGAATTGAGTCAAATAAAAAAGGAAAGTGGAGCATTAGCAATAGTGGAGATTATGATTTTTAATAAGTATGGGTTTGATTATGAAAAAAATCTTTGCAACACTTTAATAAACATTTGTATTTTCAAATCACACTAGCATTTCACCTAATTAATTGGTGTCACACCTCAAACTGTAATTGAATTTGACAGGGTTAGTATTAATTTGTTCTCCTGTCAGCTTTATAATATCGACGGACCTTACGTATGCTGTTGAATCTGCAAAAAATATTTTTTTCGTTTTTCTATCTTAAATCATCTAATTTATTCTATATTTTCGGAAAATAAAACTTTTTTCAAATCAAAATAGTGTTTTATTTTCATGTTGCATATAATAATATTATACCATCAAAAACTAGAATAACCTATTAACTTGAAGGAATTTGAGAAGATGGCGAATAAGTCAGTTTTTTTCTCTGAAAAAAGTATGTTTTTTTTTTAATTTTTCAATAAAAATTTTAGTGGAGAAGAGTATTTTCTATGTATTGGTAAAAAAAGTCAAAAATGAATTTTTGGTAAATGTCAGTTTACATAGCGACCGTCGACATGTTAACACATCATCTGCTGTCATTGTTAACTCTACTAATTGCTTGTTAACTCCTAAAATAAACTAGTAGAAAATTTGACGCGCTTGTAACAGTCTCAACCCTTTAATAGGGCAATAATTTTTTTTTTAAATTCAGAAACGGGACACGCATACACAAAAAAATGGTCGCGAGTGATTCGGATCAAACGTCACTTTGCTGGATACCTTATTAACCAATGGGTGTTCTTGAGAACGTCTTGCGTAACTGAGATTGATAGTACTATGAGGAGCATATGAACTATCAACCTAAATGTAAGCAGTCAATATTTCAATTAATTTTGGCTTATGCCCTGTAAAAGGTTAAAGAGAAAATTGCTGTCATAATTTTGATAAAAAAAAAATCAGTTTTGACCAGTATCAAATAGCTTGTTATACAAGGTCGCATAAAATAAGTAATAAGGCAACACACTTTTATACTAAAAAATTTTATAGGAAATATTGTGTACAGCTTATATTCATATTTATATGTATAACTTTACGTTTACAAAAATTCAGTTGATCTTGAATTTTTTTTTATAAATACGAGTTCAGTAGTAAGATTGTATCTGTTTAGGTTGCATGTACCAATTTCTTTTATCATTTTTACCAATCTTCCTAGAATGCTTCTAAAATAAAACAATAATTATAACATATAACTTTATTAATATACTATAAGTCAAAGGTCCATTTTCTAACAAAATTTTTTGATATATATAACATTTTGGATACTAATGGATTATATGCTTAAAATATTAATATTTTATTTGTTGACTGTTAATCGAATTTCGCCGTAAAATATGAAGAAATTGATAAAAAACAGAAATATAAAAATTATTATAAAATTTAAAGAAATGCATTAGAAAGATTTTAGAACAAACAATTACAATTTGTCATGTAGCTACAGACTGCAATACATTAAAACAAATTAAAAAATCTTGACATTTTAATGAGTTTATTTTTCTAATACCTTCATGGAAATGAAAACCAGCCAGGAGCTTAACATGTATAGATTTGGTTTTAATCGGATAAACTGACCATTCTTTTACAAAGCCCTGTAAGAAAGCTACTTACATAAAATATGACAAAATGTATAAAAACAAATTATTATCATTTTTTTTAATTCTGGGACAAATGTAATTCCACTCTTCTACATTAATATTTTATCAATATTAATAATATAAAAATTCAATTTATCTACAATTTGATAATTGTGTAGTTATTGAATCAAAATATACCTGTATGTTTTCTTCCTGGTTCAACCTCATTACTGTCGATAAGTTAACTCCTAACAATAACTTATCATGTCAAGTGGTAAGTTTTACATATGTCCTGTCAATATTTGAAGCATATAATTCAGAAAATATATTTATAAATAATATAATGCCGTTTTGTTTCCGAGTCCTAACAAAACCTATATAAGATAACTTATGAAAGAAATTACATGGTCATACTGTAAATTTTGCCAGTCATTTTTTTAACAGCATACATATGTAATGTATTTCAAATTAATGTACATTTAAACTATAATTAAATGGATAAATGGTAAATATACTTACAGTTCAAAAAATAATGTACATTATTACATTGTTGAAATATTATTTATATAACATTGACATCCGCAAAAAAATAATCGTTGTAATCCTCACAAAAGGAGATATTCAATTTTGTAAAATAATATATTTACATGACAACAAAACATTTGTGATATTTTTGCTTATGATAAAAATGCTAAAATGAACAATCGGACCAAATTAAATCAAAAGAAATAATAGAAACAGAAAATACTTTACACTGCAACATACAAACCACAGAGTTAAGATTGGTAAACAGATTGAAAGAACTAACTGGAACTAAAGGATCGCAGGGTGAATTGATACGCATGTGGACAGTTCATTAGACTTCATAACAAAACAGACTAGATGATTGTTTGCTACTGATTCCAATCTCTCTGATAGTGGCAACTAATATTAACATTCTATAACCGTGGAGCAGAAGCCTATCGAGGAATGGGAGGAGGTGGCGCTCCAGTACCGACCATCGCTGCACTCGGGCCCAACAGAAACTGTAAAATATATACATACATTTGAATATTCCCATTTCAACAATAATTATCAATGTGGAAGCAATCAAAGAAACAACTGATATAATAAATACTTGGGAATAACTATAGATAATAAATTAAACTTTTCATTGAACACTAATTATGTAACAAAAAAAAATAGCAAAACGAATTTCACTCTTGGGAAGAATCAGAAAATATATTAAAACAGATTCGTGCAAAAATATATATAACCCAATAATAGCCCCCCCACATCACTACTGCAGCAGTATACTATTTCTGGCTAATGAAGAAGAATTGGGAAAATTAACAATACTCCAAAATAAAGCATTAAGAATTATACTAAAAAGAAATCGATGAACAAGAATCAAATTGATGTTAGAAAGTCTACAAATAATGACATTTAGACAAATAATTAAATTTAATGTACTTCTATTTATATATATACAAAATTGTTAATGGACACAATAATACATTTGAATTAGTAAGAGAAATAAAGAGAAAACCAACATAAACATGACAATTGTACAAGAAAAAAAGATGAAATAAGATTGCCATTCAGAAAGAAAAAAGATCGCAACTTCTGTGATGTACAGTGGGACGAAGTTGTATGCGAGTCTGCCAGAGAATATTAGAGACGAAAAAAATATTTTTAAGAAAAAACTAAGAAAGTTTGTGATACGTTCTTTTGATTAGAAATTTGATATACTGATATTTTACAATGTATGTATTAGGAAATATAAATGTTATTATATTACCTATTTTAAGAATAAAAAAATTAAAAAAATTGATGGTACTTGATGGTGACAATTGTGTATGTATTTTGTTATTATAAGGAAATTACAAACCTGTTTCTGTTGGCTTTTTTGCATTTCATCCATTTTTGCTCTTTCCAATTCGAATACGACTGGGGCAAATAATATAACAGAACTACTCGCTATGATCCAGGAGGCCGTCCGTGAGAAGGAATAGAAAGATTTTACTCCGGACCTGTAACAAATCAACTTATTATTATTCAAATAAAATAGACAGCACTCAGAACATATGTACCTATACTCGGGATGTGACAGCCAGTCTACAATGGCGTGGTTTTAATATTTTTTTAAAAGTAAAATTTGACTTTTATTAAAGCAAATGAATTTATAATACACATTCAACATAAGTTACTGTAAAGATTGTCCAACATTTTACAGAAGTAAATATGTTGTAAGTAGTGATGCAACGAATACTACTTTCACGAATACGAATATCAAGCCTACTATTCGGCCAATACGAATCGGAATAATTCAACAAGGTAATAAATAATACACCACTGTTCTTTTTTTACTAAGAGATTTAATAATTAAAATTTACAACCGGCAAATTTTTATTCAAAAAGCACAACATTTCTGTTATCCGTTTGTACATTCCCAGCGGTCGAAAATAAATATCACTTTTGTAACACTTTTACACACAACGGAAATAAAATAGAACGAACAATACGTATTACGAAACAAAAACTGTGTGAAATGAGCACCTAACCTAATAATAATATATGTATTAATAACCCAACGAAACTAGATGAAAGAACTCATGTTATGCTGTGAAACAAGTAACAATTGACAACTTGAGAACTCAACAAATCATTCATTCAATGTTAGGGGAATCCCCGATAATAAAGTGCGCAGGTGTGTCCAGATACACGGTGCACAGTCAAACCGTAATTTGCGTTGCTAGCAGTTAAAAATAGTTTGTTTTGAATATTCATGACGATATTCGGCGAATACGAATATTCGTATTCGTTGCATCACTAGTCGTAAGTAAGTAAGCTATGTTAGAAATTAGAAACATTGTTTAAAAAAAATTATTGATATTAGAACGTTTTTGATTCATAATTTAGGGGGGAATCTACCTGTAAAGTATTGTGGAGGTAAATTACCTCGGGTATCCTGCGTCAGCAACGACCCGTCCAAGATAATTTACCTCCTACATATTCAACCGACGAGAATCTTAAATTCAACATTTATTTATTTATTTAACGTCCTTATGGGCTTTTACAATATACAGAATAAATTTTTTTTTAAAATAACATAAGACAGTTAAAATAATAATACAGTTAAACGTTACAATAATAATAGTTAAAAGGTAATAATAATAATAATAATAATATAGAAAAACATAAGATAAATAGTAATAAAGTTAAAGGTACAAATAATAATAAAGTTAAAGGTACAAATAATAATAGTTAAAGGTAAAATAGAAAGATTTATTGTCCATTTCCATTTCGTTGGGATGTAAACAATTGTATCAGCTTTGTCCTATAAACAGTTATACTATCAGCAAAAATGTCAGCCGCCTCTGCATGCTCATTCCCTAATGAGTGTAATCTGGGAATTACAGAGTTTGCTAATGCATTAGTTCTGACATTTCCACTATAATAGAACAATGCACTGTGTCTTGATGACCTCGATGGAGCATATAAGTCGATCAGACTAATAATCTGGGGGCAATCAATCAAACTATTTACGATCCTATAAAGAAATATTAGGTCTGTTACAGTACGTCTCACAGACAAGTTTAAAAGTTGTAAATAACTAAGGAGATATCCATAATTGATATCTTCCAAGCGTATATTTAATTTGTAATTAATAAATCTTAAAAATTTTTTTTGGACTCATTGTTTTTTTTTTGATCATTTGGAACATTGATTCATATACAGTGGAACTTGGGTTTACGGACGACTGTTTTTGAACAATTTGGTTTATGAACCTTCCTGATGAAAAAATACTTTAGTTTGCGAATAGAATTTGAGTGACAAATACGGCAGAATATTATTTTCAGAGACTGATGAACAAATGGAAGGTGATCCTAGGTTCTCAATCTGTAATAGGCGTGCGAAATGGATTGCAAAGTTTTGTAGAAAAATATCACACTGATAAAAATTCATCAAATCGTTTTATACATCTGTTTAGTGGTAATGTCATCTCTCATTTCCCCAACATCATAAAAAGCAAGAAGAAACGAACATCGCTGAATAGGTTTTTCGTGAGACAGAAATCAACATCAAGCACCCGACGTTTTCATCGAAGGAGTAAAGTTTCTTTCAATGTTTATTGCTTTTATTTTATTACTTCCAATTCATTTTAAGTCAAAACAATGATTTGCTTTCATAGGATTTCAAGCAAGAAGTAGAAAATAATGATAAAAGACCATTTGATTGGGGTCTTAGGCCCGGTTGTTTCAAGTTCGATCAAAGCGTAAGCGGTCGATAAAAGCATAGATTTTTACGAAAACGGATCGTCTGATTGGTGGAGAACGTAAAAATCTATGCTTTAAGAGAACGCTTACTTTAATTCAACTTGAAACAACCGGCCCTTAAACAGAGACTTTAACAGAATACAGAAATAATTGTTTTGGTTACAAACAATTAAGTTCGCAAACCGAGGTTCCACAGCATATACATTGAAAATCATATAACATGAAACTGAAAACGTTTACGCCGGCCGCACACTGGATGCGTTTTCGTATGAAATTGTTTAGTACAAATACGTAAGAATACGCAAGTACGTTCCTAACCTTCGAAGTAGTATTGAACATCGCACACTGTACACGATTTAGTAGTGCGTGTACGCACGTATAGATGCAACGTCCAACACGATCCACATTTGTTCGGATATTTGCGATTTCGTACAATGGATATTGAAAATTTTGTCAATTTGACACATGACCACAAATGTTTGTGGGACCAAAGTGATTCAACTACGTGACGCGATCAGCGCAGAGCATGGCGGAGAATTTCTAAAGAACTAAAAATACCTGTAAGTTAAATAATTTGGTTTAATTAATGAACGTGAGGTATAATTATGTACTTGGAACAAAAAACTTTTAAATATTTCTCCGATGTTATGAGCTCTCGTTGCACTTCAATTCTTCACAGCATTTGTTAATCTATTAGATAGATAGTCATGAAATTTGTCATTATTTAAGTCTGCCATTATAGAGTTTTCCATAAGATACAGATTATTCATTTGGCACAAACGTCATTGGACAAATGCGAAAAGTAACTGATCGTGACCAAAACAAGACACAATCAATGTGCGCGCTCCATACGTACGAAAATAATCGTACGAATACGTACGTAATAATTCATATCCAAAATGCGGCCGGCTTTATTCAAACAATTCAATTGTCACAAATATACAATATAATATAAATTATATATAATTATTTGACATTGAGCATTAACATTAGAAAACATTTTTCCCTTACCAACTTTTAGTTACAACAAAGTGTGTTGTATTTACTACACTACTAGGTAACATTTCTGTGAGACCCCACAGTCTTTCTCCCCAAGATTCATCAGGTTCCTGAAATAAAAAAAAGTGAAAACATTTGTATCGGTAAAAATCTACATTTTTTTCGCAAAAGTTACAAAAATAAAACGCATCAAAAATATTGTTCTATCTAAAAGTACAAAAATTTGATATTGTTTGTTTCTTCCATACATGTACTTATGTTTTTAAGGTTTATAATAATACCATTGTCCTAATTTTACTTGCATTTGTTTCATTTGACACCTGAAGGTCATTAGACACGGCGTAAAAATTTGAATTCTGAAAAAACATTAATATGATAAAATTTAATAAATGATATCATATTTCAGTCCACTTCACCAATCCTACAGCTGTTTGGGGAATAAAATACCCTTCCCCACTGCACGCCCCCCTGACTTACCCGATTAGATTGATAAATTTTGTATTTAAGTTAGTTATTATCTATACCTGATGATGAAAGGGACTGCTCCTCTCGAAACTATAGTAGTAAATTGATAACTCATATTGTGTATGTATTACAAAGTAAAGTAAAACATATTTTAAATTATAATATTACACCACAAAGTATCTGCCAAATCTTTCAATGGTATTATGGTTTTCCACTTTTAAAATTATTAAATTCCTCTTTGGGTGTGTGTTTGTGTTGTTAAAATGTTTGATTTCTTTCGTAAGAAGTTATTACTGACTTATTATTTCACATGTTTGTGGGCGATTGTATTTCTAATAACCGTGCTGTGTCGGTCTAAATGAGAAAAAAGGTAGAATCAAAAGTTAAAAACGAATGAAGATTGAAGAAGCCTCTCATGAATTCAAAAATAATTCTAAACATTTTCGATTACGACCAAGTGATGAAATGTAAAAAGATATTAAGATTTTTTTCGCGAGTGAGAACAGCAAATACATATATCAAAATCGGATACTTTAGTAATATAAATATTAGCATCAATATAGTAAATATTGCATTTTCGAAATTATTTCTTGAAACGTGCAAAAATTCAGATTTTTTCACAAAATGAATGTGTTTTTTCAGAGGTTTTATGATTTTTGGCAAATTTCGCAGTTGCATTCAATAATCTACATAATTCGAAATGTATTTCTGGTCCCTTTAAATTTGAATTAACATGGTTCAACTGTATTTGTTTACATATTTTTTAATTAACTGTGTAGAGGGTAATTTTTCTAATTTTTTTTTATAAATATGAAAGAAGGGATATTGATCTATAATTGCCAGACTCATATATTATTTCCACAGTTGTTATAGCTGAGTAATACAAATCACATATCTATACTTATAAAACTCAATGTCTGTCTGTTCTCTATACAAATCCATACCGTTTGTCCGATTCGATTCAATTTTTGCATACTTGTGCTTTAGGACCCGGCGGGTAACATGGGCAACATTTCCTCCCTATTATTTTACCCCTTTCCTTCCCCTGACATATTTTCGATGCAAATCTATACCGTTGGAATTGAACCTTTGTTTACCCTTACAAATTTATTTTAAACTTAATCTTTAACCCGTGCATTGCCAGGTATGAACAGCTAGTGTTTAATATATTTCGCAATAACATTAAATAAATTTTGTTAAGAATAGAGTTCTTACTGGGGTGTTCCAAATTTAGGGTGAGATGACACATAGTACCTCTTGAATATATCTATTACTAATTGCACTGCACTATTATGTAATAGCGCACAGAGAAGTTTCAGAAAAGGTATTGGTCTGTATACAATTTACCTGCAACATCAAATGGCTAAATCCAAGATAATGGTCCCATTGCATATACAACGAAAATGATTATTTCACTATATTATTGAATGTGCTAATAACAAAATGAAAGATAATTTACGTTTAAAAAGAAAGTATTAAATAAGATATTACTCTTTAAAGTTTCGAAAAATGCACTGCATATTTTGACATTTCATAGGCAATATATGAGATTAGGTTTGGTTAGGTTAGGTTAGGTTATTAGGTTTGGTTTGTTTAATTTAGATTACGATTATTTTAGTTAGATTAAATTAACAGGACATTAAATTATATACTGAAATACTTATTTTCATTGTATGAACAACGGGACCATAGTCTTGGATTATTCCCATCAAATCTTTGAGGGCATTAAAGAGTTTTAACTTCTTGATGAGAGAAATGATTCTAGTCTCCACTATTGTTCAGTTTAAATATCGTGATATTCCCGACTGACCTTCTTTTTAAATTTCCAATTTTAAAAAAATTTACCAATGTTTTTGGCATGACATGAAATTTGAGATTTACCGTCTTCGTTCTAGGATGTCAACGAACATTGACAATTTATAGAAAATTACATCAATGAAGTAAGTAATAAATAAGTGTGGTGTATGGATTCAAAAGCACACTATCCATATGGATCCTATATGGATAGTGGCGCTTTTGCATCTATAATGCCATAAGATAAAGCGAGATTGCATAATAATGTTTTATAAGAATTTATTACGAATCTCAAGAAATAAATATAGTGGAAAAATTAATATGAACAGACTCACATCGTTGTAATCTTCTCCAGGAGGGTACAGTCTAGCAACTGCATTGTCGTCTGTTGCATTACTTTCCTTAGATACATCTTCTACTTCTATAGTGGGATTCGGTGTGGGCGTGGACTTCTTATCAGCACTTCCTTCCCCCGTAGCAGAAATATCAACCTAAATGATAAATTTGACTAAGAAATCACCATTCAAATACTTATGTCAAAAATTGATAAGTGGCATCATGAGTTAACAAAATTGTAACCCCGTACATAAATTAATCATTTTGGGGCTAATCCCTAAGGCCCGGTTGTTTCAAATTCGATCAAAGTAAGCGTAGAGTTTAAACTGAAATTTTACGTTCTCCACCAATCAGACGATCCGTTTTCGTAAAAATCTATGCTTTTATCGACCGCTTACTTTGATCGAACTTGAAACAACCGGGCCTAAGTTTGATCAAAAAATTGTAATAAAATAAACATTTTTAATGCATGGTGTATGTACTGCACAATTGATGAATTTGTGGCAAAGGTTGTCAAAATTTTGGCAGTAATGTATTAAGGAGTAATGACTTTATAGTTGTAATATATTTCGCAGAAACTTCAGCTCACTTTTAAGTCAAAAATATTTTTTCTTCGATGCAGATTCTTAAATATGATAACCTCTTCTAAGACCAAGATAAGTACAAAAAAAAATATTCACTCTATAATAACATTGAATTCTTTGATTTCAGACAATTCAATACTTTTTAACCCTACCGTAAATATTGTTAGAATTCGAATGTAAAAAACCAAACAATAAAAAGCAAATTCCTTTCGCATTTTCGCATTAATGCGGCAAGATTACTTCGAACTATGCTCGAAACGTCATTACGAATATTCTGAAGATAAATCAATTGGTAGTGCCGTGATGTATAAATAATAAATACCATAATGTTTTAAGGTTTGTAGTGTCTCATCAAGAGTTACGTATAGTTGAAAGCATTATAACTTACTTCTTTAGACAATCCTAGGTCTTCGGGTTTGCGTTCGGGGGTATCGTCTTTACTACTATCATCACCATACATCGGTGATGATTCCATTCCGCTATCTTGTTCGAAATCATCAACGAAATCCATATAAATGATTTATTACACACCGGTAACGAAAAATTTCAATGAAAATCGAGATCAAAAAGGCCACTCAGCCTCGTGCGCACTACAGCGATTCCAGCAGTGCTTCAACATTGACAGCTTCACGGTGGTACATTTTATCATTTATGTTGTGTCTCTTTTTATCGTGTTATCAATGTATCGTACATCTCTTTCATCTGATAACTTCATATATATCACGTCGCCAATGCACAGAATAGAAATGAAAACAGTCTTGCCATCATTAGAATAATAAACAATTATAAGAGCCACGAACGTCTAGAGCTATAGGATTTTGCATATTTTTGACTATTAACCAACTATTAACATCCGTCATCTTGTTTCTCATAACCAATAGTACCGTCTAAAATAAGTAGATAGAACGTAAATTTAAATTATTTCATGTAATAAAATTATAATTGAAAATAATAAAATTAATAGATGTAGAGTTTTCTGGGCTATTCTGTCGTATATCACCGATCTTTCCGGCCGACGCTTCGGATCCCATTTCAGGATTCATCATCAGGATTGATATCTATAAAGGCCGCAAAAATCTAAGACAATGTTAATAGGGTGGTTATAAGTAGGTAGGTACACCTTCGAAATGATTCACTCACTGTAAGAAGATTTTAAAATACTTTTTTTTTCATTATATTAAATGTCGGGCAGAAAATTATTGGTTTTTTAAAAATGGTAAAAAAAAAACTTTTCTTTATTTATCAAATTTATTAATATTTACATAAAGTAAATAGCTTTAATAATATATTAAATATATTGGTAATAAGGGACGGTTGTAACAACTTGGTTTCAAGTAATCTTTTGTTCAAACCATTGATTATTGATTTCCCACTAATTACATAACACAGTTCGTAAAAATCTATTGTTTTTACAAAAGATCTATAATCAGAGTTGATAAAACCGACTCTAAGTACATCATGGTCTTTAATCGATCCATGCCCAAGTCGTACATTCATGTATACATGACGCTGGCCTGGAACCTGGAAGATTAAAATAATATTAAAAGTTGCAAGCGCTAGTCCTTGTTTGTCTGACAACTTCCCTGGTAAAATCTATTTTTCCTCATTTTAGGACAAATATTTATTTAAAGTAAATAACCCTTTAGGACGAGCTTGTTGTCTTTGATTTCTTGGGCTCATCCGGTGTGTCTACTTGGTATGGTATTTGTTCAAACCATGTAAGCGATATCTTCATTTTATCGCAACTTTGCTTACCTCAGCTCTTTTTGACCACACATCCCAATTATAATTTCGTTGTCTGTCTGTCCCTGTAACTTTGTGCAATGTCCGTAATTTTGTTCGAATTCACGGTTAAAAAACGAGATGAGAAAAAAGGAGATGAGGCTTGAACCCCAGGCGAGCAAACTCAAACGCGGAGACCTACGGAAGTTTCCATCACCGCATGTGTGGGTTCTTTCAAAAATAGACTACATAAATATAGAACTTAGCAAAGACACAAACCATTTGCACCCAAAAATAAATAAATTATAGAGCACACAATATATTTTCCTTAGGTACACTAAGTGCTTCTTAAACATTTTCTCCACAGTACATCACACAGTGGCATCTCTTGTGTGGTTGGGATATCTGGCTCTCACCCAAGGGCCTCGGGTTCGATTCCGGGTACAGGAAAAAAAAATCTCATTTTATTTTTGATTTTATTCTGATGTCTATTTTATTTATAGTATTAATTATTTAATTATGTTGTCGCATTAGTTTTACGCACGCACAATTGCCAGGGTTTAAAATAGTAGGTGCCATTAGCTGCCGGCAGGGGAAATATAAAAAAAAGTTCAAATATTTTGATAAAAGTCGTTATTACTATTTCGTGGATGTCGGTTATAAATAAGTAAATACTTATTCTTTAGGAACCGGCATGTAAAATTGCTGTAATTTTTGACGGGTTACAGCTAGTAGTAGTAAAAACACTTTTTTTTTAGTTCTAAATTTTGATTTTTTATGAGACACGTTTCGCCTTAAAAAGGCATTATCAACCAAACCCTCATAAGGTGAATTTCTTATAAAAATTAATAATTAAAAAATTAAAAATGTAGCACTAAAAAATAAGTGTTTTTATTTCCGTATGTGTGATTATGGAGTTGTATAAACTTACCTCCAAAACAATAAATCTTTTTGACCGGTTGTTGACTCATTTAAGGTTTTGATCCCTGAATCAAATCAATATGGGTCAAATCAATATAACTATCCGATTTGAGATCTGTATCTGATTGTATCGATAATTGGTAACTGATTATTCGCAATTCGACGGGCAACCATGGGTCATCAATACAAATCTTGAATAACTGTATCATGTGTAACCGGTTAAAATAACAATTTGATCATCAATAGCCTACACACATATTTGTAATAATCTGTAGTGGTTTTCCAGTTTTTCATTCAACGATTTTTAGGTGAGGTGACTGCTGACCATATGAGGTGACTGCTGATCATTTAAAGTGACTGTGAACATTTTAACGTTTACTTGTATTTATTTTTTAACAAAAGTTTCAAACAAAAAAGCCTGTAATAGAATGAGTATATTTGGAGCACACAGATTTATTTTGTGAATCTCATCATTTTCCATTTGATTGTTTTTTGTATTTACAATCTCTATTCTCTTAGTTTATCCCTATATATTAAAAGATAAATATTTAGAAAATGAGGCAAAATCTTTAATTGAAACGTTTCACATGCTAATATCTGTATAAATAAAAATGTAAATGTTCATTTGTACAAAATCGCTAACCTCTAAAAGTTCTTCACCGATTGTTTTGAAATTTTGGCACAACGTTGCATTCGAATACGAGGATGTTTCGTATACTTACTTTGTTTTTATATATCTACTATTAATTTATATAAATAAAAATGTAAATGTTCGATTGTCCTAAATCTTAAATCTCATAATACATAATAATAATTTAAGATAATTGAAATGAATTGAATCTCCTAAAGTTCTTCAACTAATGCTTTATTTTGACACAACGTTCCATTCGAATTCGCACAAATTATTTTTAAAAAAAAGGCACCGGTACCTACCGTTTTAATATTGATAAATATTTAGACAAACCAAACATTCTTATAGTATCTTATATTTACTTATTTTCGTTTATTCTTCCGTTTATTTTTTAAGACCCGTCGGGTAACATAGATGACATTTTCATCCTCCCCCTTTACCCCTTCCTCTCCCCTGATATATTTTTAATGCAAATCTGTACTGTTCTACCGAATTATGCATAAATATTCTTAAGGACCTGGTGGTAAATAAAGGCCACATTTCCCCCCTGGACATCCCATCCACTCCAGCCTAGATTACATGGAACCTTTGTTTCCCCTCTCAATCTTATTTTTAACTTTATCCTCAACCCGTGCAACGCCGGATACAAATAGCTAGTAGCAAATAAATTTGTTTTCTATTGCAGCGTGATGTTCGAAACTTTAAACTGATGTATATTTTGAGTATGTCCAAATTTTTCAGAACAGAACTGGGTTTTTTGTCACTGGGACATCATTAATCAATCAATGTATATTATAGATGTCTCACAGAGACGAAACTGTATATTTTTATGGGAAAGTAGGTATAGAAGTCTTTTTTGGGTGTACATAGGACTTACGACCTATCGTACGGTTGGCTTAAGTGATCAATATATCACATATAGTTGATCACTTAAGCCAACCGTACGATAGGTCGTAAATCCTATGTACACCCAAAAAAAGACTTCTATACCTACTTTCCCATAAAAAGATACAGTTTCGTCCCTGTGAGACATCTATAATATACATTGTCTGATTAAACTGATGTGTTAATATATAAATTTGTATTAAAATTACCATCGGTGGTACAGTTGCCGGCAAACTTCATGAAATTCTTTGGCGAAGTGGGGGAATGCGCAGAAGACGAAATTTGGGCCTCGTTGGTAGAAAGGTAGATGCGCAAACGTCCCCCCACTACGCCGCAAAATTTCAAGATGTTTGCCGGCTACTGTAGCACTTTAGGCTGGTAACACTTGTTTTTGAATCTAGTCGCTTGATTTAAAATTTACTCGAGACATTTTTTGTCTTATGAGGGCATTCTCCTTCTTAATAGTTTCAATCCTGGGAATTGGTTTGCAGCTCATACAAAAGTCCTGCATCTCATCCCCTACTGCACTCTAAACTCTGCAACCCTTTTCAGCTCAACATATGAGGCGCAGTCCTTGTTCTCGCACACTTGTTCCAAGTAGTCGTGTCGGGAGGGCCTTCTGTAATTTGCCCTCTTAATCATCCCTGCTGTTGTCATGCAGGAGACCCTCATGGCGCATAATATGGCCAATCCATTGGGCTCGCCTCTCTGAGATAGTTTTAATTAGAAGTTTCCCTCCTTCGATACTACTGAGGATTTAAATATAATTTAGATTAGATTTAATTTGAAATATATATTTAAAAAAATATAAATAATTAATATATATATATACGTAATTTTTATAACTAATTCTTATTGACATCGGGCTCCAATTCTTTTAGTTTTTGCAGCAATTTTAGGTTGATTGTGGTACTCTTTACTCTTTACAAACCACGGTTCCAATTTATAAACTTTGATAAATTCTTCGATTACTTTGCAAAGTCTACCACGTATCATTTTTTAAAAAATACTGCACGCAGCATGATCTGTCCTTGTCACACCTACGACACAAATGAGAGCACCACACATGCTTCAGTCTGTACAACTGCGGAGGCAAAAATAATTGATTTTCAATTCTTCTCCGGTCGCCTGTACAGTCTGGAAACCTGTACAGGCGAGCACCACACATGCTCCAGTACGCCTGCACAGGCGAACCTCTCCAGTATACCAGAGTATGCATGGCCGCCTTTAAAAATGGCAAAATATTTTTTCAATGTTTCTTTCAAATGCAAGCTTTTATTAGAAGTCGATTTTCTAATTTAGACATCAAACATCATCGTAACACAAATAGAACTAGCCTGCCTGTAGGGAGAGATGTTTCCACATTATACCTCTCTCTTTGCCATTTTCCAAGTTAGCTAAAGTTAGTTCAAGAGATAATATATACTGGCTAACAGTGAAACTGATCTGCAGTGCCTGGTATCCAGGATGTCCGATGTATGCATGCAGAGTGAACTTCTGATGAATGTCAGCAAATCGAAAGTGATGGTATTCGAGAGAGACGAAAGAGTGACTAAGTGTGATGTAATTGTAAACAATGAATGCTTAGAACAAGTGAACGAGTTTATGTATTTGGGAAGTTCTTTAGTAGAGACGGCAAGGTTGAGAATGATATCGAAAGGAGAGTGACTGCGGGAAACAAAGTTAATGGTGCTCTAAATGCAATTATGGCCAATAAGAATCTGTCAAAGGAAGCAAGACTAGCGGTACATAATGGCCATTATGTACCGCTAGTCTTCCAGTGCCAACCCTGATGTATGGAAGTGAAGCCTGGAATTGGCAAAAGAGGAATGAAAGTAGACTGAATGCGGTAGAAATACGGTCACTGAGACGCTTGTGTGGAAAATCTTTGGTCGATAGAGTAAGGAATGAACAAATTAGACGTGAATGCAATGCTGGGTGTAGTGTGGTAGATAGAATAAAGAGAGGAATGCTGAGATGGTCATGTGGAACGTATGAACGAGGAAAGGATGGTTAAGAAAATATATGAGGCGAGTGTTGAAGGCAACACTCAACAGGCAAGGAATAGAGGGCGTCTGCGAAAGACCTGGCACAATCAGATACTACAAGTTTGAGGATGGCCCCGTTAAAAGCCGCAACAACCGTAGAACTTGTATGAGAAGATGTATGAATGTGGCCGAAGCAAAAGTGGTGTGCCAGGATAGAAGAGTGTGGCGTTCAATCATTTCTGCCTACCCCTGCGGTGAAACGGCGTGATGTTTGGTTAGTTAATTAGTTAAGTATACCTGAAACCTGGTGATCTTTAATACCAAACATATTAGACTCAAAAATATTTCGGATAAATTCAAAAAAAAATTGCGACCCCGAATTCGAGTGCGCCTCAGGTACAGTTGCCGGCAAACTTCTTGAAATTTTTTGGCGTAGTGGGGGAATGCGCAGAAGACAAAATTTGGGTCTCTTTGGTGGAATGGTACATGCGCAAACTTCCCCCCACTACCCCGTAAAATTTCGAGATGTTTGCCGGCTACTGTAGCAGGTGCTATGATAATTATGAGGGGCTGAGGGTGTTAAACATATGGATACGCTACACGAAGTACCTTCTTAGATCTTAAGAATTTTCGAAAAATTATCTGTAGAAGATTGCTCGGATGGTTTGTCCCATTTAAAGTAATCATCTTCAATGACAATTTAAATGTACAATGCAGTTTGACTCTGGTATGATCATGCTGATAGAGGCAACTGAATGACGCAATAAATCCTTAAAAGTTATCATTTAAAAATTTAATCTGTTGAAATAATAATACATACCACCACAATATTTTTGTATCTTTTAATCCTATTTATATTTTGCATGATGAAGGTGTTCATATGTTATTAAAATAAAGTGTACATCTTGGTACATCTATTTGACAGATCGATCAAACGAGTTCACGAAACCAGCTGAGTGGTGGGGGAGTACGAAATGCGCATGACAAGAAGACAAGTTGTCTCTTTTCCACAGTTGGTTATGGATGTTCGGCTGGGTTGCGCGTGTTCTTTTTGCCATTTTATGTAAAACTATCAATAAAACATATTGACAGTAAAATGAAAACGCGTTATTTAATGATTTTGAAAATATTGCCCGTCACTGAATGATTCCAATGAATTACCTTTTTGTGTAAAAAATGAACTTTTCGTACTAGAACACGTAGCGGCCATTGTTGGATACTGAATAATTATGATTGAACAAAATCGTATGATGTGATAGTATTAATTTAATATCATAAGCCTTACATTCATATTGTCTTCGAAATAACAGTTTATTGTGCGTGTAAAACATCTTACAATCTGCAAGTGTATTTTTCTTTGTTTGACGTTTTGTATTTGTTAAGTTGGTAACGAGTGAGGCTAGCAGTGGATCGATCCGGTGTCAGCAGTCAGCACATTTTCTGCGCACAGCTGACTTACTTGACAAGGTACCTGTTTTAAGAAGTATTTTATAAATCTCTATTTTTTTATCAAATCGTTTGAATAAAACCATAAGAATAAAAAAATGCAATGAATGAAACTATGAAACGTCCGTCTGGAAAGTCGGTGTGAAGATTAATTAATGTATACAATTGTTTAATATGTAAGATATTCGTTTAAAAACCGATTTACTGCATTTCGTCCGTGACCTAGGTCAGGAATTAATGCTGAACTGCGTTAATTATTATTTTTAACATATTAATTATTTGGTAGGTGTATCTTAAAATAAATAGATCAAAATTACTACATTATTTATTATAAGCTAGTGATATTGGAAATTCAAAGATATTGAACTCACGAAGGCTCTTCACCGCGTGTACATGTTATAAAAGTTTACAAATTTCGCCGTTCAAATCTTCGGTATCAGTAATAAATATGTGTAGTAGTTCTAAGGTTATAAGTTCTAAGATATTCCGCCGTGTGCGTACGTTCTCTCTTCAAACCAAATATTGTAAGCAAATGGATCAAATTATTTTATACAGCATATAGGTTTTAATGTTTTTATAAAATTCAACATTACAGAGAAATTAAAGTAATATTCATTTAAAAAAAAAAATGTTTAGAAAAAATTATTTAATTTAAATGTATTTCATTCGATTCCTTCCCATCTCACTAGAGGTAGGTTGTATCAATCAATTTAATCTTTCGTAAAGACCGTAGATTTTTTACGAAAACGGATGGTGATTGGTGGAAAACACAATAATCGAGAGATTAATATAACCTAAGTTGGTACAACTGGCCCTAGATCACAGATAAATTGATAAAATTAATATTATACACATCGACGGTCCCTACGTCTATATTGTCGAATCGAAAATTCGATTTTCGTTTTATTATCTTAAACTATAAAAATATAATTAACTCTATATTTTCGCTCGTTAAAAAAAATTGTTTCGAAAAAGGAAATGGAAAGGAAAATGAAACTTTTTACTAACATTTTCCGAAAATAAAGAGTAAATTAGATAGTTTAAGATAGTTAAAAAAAAATCGAATTCGATAGTATACGCAGGGACTGTCGATACACGTATTACCTATACCAGTAATAGAGCTTTGCCAATTGGAAAAAATTCAAACTTGGATGTTTATTTCCACTATTGATATTAGTACCTACAGTTGTTGCTTGAACATTTTGGATTTATAATTTAGCCAAAAATCTACCTGTAAGGTATTGTGGACTAGCTTTGGTACACCTGTACATATATGTATATTTTTTACGTTGTACATAAAAGTATAAACTATTAGAATTCAAGTTCATCAATTCACCTTTTTTAAAAATCATTTCCATTAATTCGCAAATAGTAGTGTAATACTATGAGGTTTTTGAAATTTTTACGAAAATGGCGCTTTATAAATTATCTATTATTACTAATATTATTATTTAAGTATTTAATATGTTAATGATTAACGCGTACTCCCTTTTAATAGAGAAATTGAATCTCGCGTTTAAAATATCTTTGTAGTCTCAATATACATGTATTGTGTTGTATCAAATGTGTCCAACATTAAATATGAATTAAATCAATTAATTCTGGCGTCCTCTAGCGACAGATACACAAAGTAATTTGTGACTATTTATATGAAAAAAGTGGATTGCTTACAATGGATAATATTTGTTAATCAATTAATAAATTAGACTTACAGATAAGGTCGATATATTGGCGGAAAGATACCAGGCTGATGATGATAATGGTGTAATGGTGACACACCTTCCCGGAAAGAGGAGATCTGGGTTCGAGTCCCGGTAGCAGCCAAAATATTTTTTCGTTGATTTGATTAATAAATTTGGTTTTAAACCTACTTAAAATTTTGAAATTATATAGCTTTCAATAGTTTTCCCCCTACATACAAGTTGTTGAATATGAAATAGTTAGATTGATAATGCCTTCATAAGGCGAAAAGTTTCTCTCGAAAATTAAACAAGTAGAACTAAAAGAGAAGTGTATTTACTCCCTTTCTTTTAACTCGTAGCGTCTGCTTGACTGCCGAAAAAACTTTGGATCGATTTTTAACCCCTTTCCCGTGATCCCAATTGAGCTGAAACTTTGCATGCAGACTCGTGGCGACGATATAAATGATCTTTCGTTAAAAAAAAATAATTTAATAATTAGTATAATTTTGGCTTTTTCGAAATTTTTTATTACTCCCTTTCGTAGCGTCACCCGACTCGAGCCCGACGCGTGAAGTAGGCGCGAAACCTGTTTCAACTAGTAAATGAGAAAGGGAGTATAATAAGAACTTGGTTTATATGAATTATTATTTTTTTTTTCGTATGCGTTACTATCTGGGGAGCACCCAACGTGTCGGGGATCTGCCCCGTGGTTGAACCCCCCCCCTTCCCCCAAGGGCTATGACAAATGCGACGTCACAATTTGCTACGACATTAACTATTGAACCGGATACCAAACATAAATTTTGGAATATTTTGAGTTTGTCCAAATTTTTCAGAACATTACTGGATTTTCTCACAGGGACATCATTAATCAATCAATATATACGGAACATGTCGTATAATTTAAAATATATACAACTTCCAAAAATTTGATAGACATGGTATTCTATCATGGGTGGAAATAGCGAATGTTACATTTTGTAAAGTGATCACTTAATCCAACCGTGCGATAGATCGTAAGCCCCATGAACACCCAAAGACTTCCGCACCTACTTTCTCATACAGATATAATTTCGTATCTGTGAGACGTCTATAATATATTGAATGAATATAAATTTTGTTGAAATATGTACACATATTTTTTATGAAGTAATTTCTCTCTGTTAGAATCGCAAAATAGTAATTTTGTTTGAATTTGTGTACGCTGTCATACAGCCCGCGCCCTATGTTTTGCAAATTGAAACAATAAACCTTCATATAGTCCGTCTAACTTATCTGAAGAATGGCCAAATTTGGAACTAACGACGCCATATTGGATTATCTACAGCTGACAGACCTTTGACAGCCTTTGTTTACAGAGGGGTTCACGACTGTTTCGATAGTTTTTTAAGAAAATTTTAGATTGTCACCATGCCAAAAACCATTAAAAGCGGTGTTCGGGAAATAATCTTGAAAATGCACACGTTTTTTGAAGAGGAACAACGTCTGAAAGCCTCAATTATACCGTTTGATTTTGTTCATAGACTTATTGCCGCCACTTCAGGTTTGTGCTGCCATGCAGTTATAATGATTTTCCCATACTTAGTTTTTTATTTTACTATTATACAATTTCTTCAGGTATTTCTGAATCGGCAATTTACAAAATAGTTAAAGAAGGTAAAGTGGCCGTGGAAATGGGCATTAAAATATCTACACCGGAAAAAAAAAGAACAAGGATAAGTGGAAAAATTGAATTAGAAGCCGTAAGATGAGAAAAGTTTTAGAACATATTTTATTCGATAATTTTTTACATAGAATTTTTATTATTTATACTTTTTATTACATAATTCATTAACGAGTTCATTTGTATAAACGTATTTTTTCAAAAATAAACTTTTGTATTTATGCACATTAAAGACTGGTTGCATCAACTTACTTTATAGCAATAGTTCATTTAAAGCATAGATTTTTACGAGATCAAGTTGATCGGTGGAAAATGCAAAATATCTATGCTTTGAACGAAAGATTACTATAAACCAAGTTGATACAACGGCCCTAAACCGATTGATATCCTTAGGTGTTACTGAGTTAAATATGGTGGTCATGATAATTAGGTATGAGACACCGAATAAAACCGGCGCCACACTGCGTGGATCTTCCGCCGCGTCTCTTCTGTCGTGGAACATCGCTACATTTCTTTCCATACAATATGCGCTTATTAAACACATTACGCGAATGATCGGTCGATCTATTTGCTTTGCCGATTTGGCGCAACAGAAAAGATGCGGCGGAAGATCTGCGTAATGTGGCGCCGACCTAAAAGAATTATTACTGTTTGTTTTTTTTTTCCTGAAAATTGTATTTTTCTTTGATTTTGAAAAAAACGCCATTTTGTTGCGTTGTGTATTTTACGAATATTTATTTTGATAAATTTATTTGTACGTTAGTTTACATTTTTTGTTTTTTTTTTATCGTGTCGTATACTGCTTAATAACTTGTTTAAGAAAAAACGAATTTGCCAGAAATTCCCTACAAATGAGATAATTTTTAGACTATGGGCAGTACCACAACGATTGGGACGCCCTCCTTTATTCTCCAGATAAGTTGGACGGACTATACCTCTACGGTCTACCGGAGCGTATATGGCCGCCTTAACACGCAAAGAATAGAGCTATAGTCCGTCTAACTTATCTGAAGAATGGCCAAATTCGGAACTAACGACGCCATATTGGATTATCTACAGCTGACAGACCTTTGACAGACTTTGTTTACAGAGGGTTTCACGACTGTTTCGATAGTTTTTTAAGAAAATTTTAGACTGTCACCATGCCAAAAACCATTAAAAGCTGTGTTCGGGAAATAATCTTGAAAATGCACACGTTTTTTGAAGAGGAACAACGTCTAAAAGCCCCAATTATACCGTTTGATTTTGTTCAAAGATGTATTGCCCAGTATTGCCGCCGTTTCAGGTTAGTGCTGCCATGCAGTTATAATGATTTTCCCATACTTAGTTTTTATTTTACTATTATACAATTTCTTCGGGTATTTCTCAATTGGCAATTTACAAAATAGTTAAAGAAGGTAAAGCGGCCGTGGAAATGGGCATTAAAATATCTACCCCCGGAAAAAAAAGAAAAAGGATAAGTGGAAATTGCGTGATATTCAAACCAGTATCTAAATGTCAGTGCTTCATAATTGTCAATGCAGGAGGGGAAACTAACGTGTTCATTTGTATAAACATCTTTTTTTTCAAAAATAAACTTTTTTGTTTATGCACATTAAGGACTGGTTGCATCAACTTTGTAGCAATAGTTCATTTAAAGCATAGATTTTTACGAGAGTGAGTTGTTTGATCCGTGGAAAACGCAAAATATCTATGCTTTGAACGAAACATTACTATAAACCAAGTTGATACAACGGCCCTAAACCGATTGATATCCTTAGGTGTTACTGAGTTAAACATGGAGGTCAGATTATTAGATATGAGACACCGAATAAAACGGGCGCCACACTGCGCGGATCTTCCGCCGCGTCTCTTCTGTCGCGGAACATCGCTATATTTCTTTCCATTACAATATGCGCTTATTAAACACACTACGCGGATCTATTTGCTTTGCCGATTTGGCGCAACGGAAAAGACGCGGCGGAATATCTACGTAATGTGGCGCCGGCCTAAAAGGATTATTATTGTTTGGTTTTATTTTTCTGAAAATTGTATTTTTCTTTGATTTTGAAAAAACGCCATTTGGTGACGTGTATTTTGCGAATGTATATTTTGATGAATTTATTTGTACATTAGTTTACATTTTTTGTTTTTTATCGTGTCGTATACTGCTTAATAAATTGTTTAAGAAAAAACGAATTTGCAAAAAATTCCCTAAAAATGAGATAATTTTTAGATTATGGGCAGCACCACAACGATTGGGACGCCCTCCTTTATTCTCCAGATAAGTTGGACGGACTATATAGCCCGTCCAACTTATCTGGAGAATAAAGGAGGGCGTCCCAATCGTTGTGGTGCTGCCCATAGTCTAAAAATTATCTTATTTTTAGGGAATTTTTTGTAAATTCGTTTTTTCTTAAATAAGTTACAGTTGCCGGCAAACTTCTTGAAATTCTTTGGCGTAGTGGGGGAATGCGCAGAAGACAAAATTTGGGTCTCGTTGGTGGAATGGTACATGCGCAAACTTTCCCCCACTACGCCGTAAAATTTCAAGATGTTTGCCGGCTATTGAACTAAGCAGTATACGACACAATAAAAAACAAAAAATGTAAACTAACGTACAAATTAATTTATCAAAATATACATTCGCAAAATACACAACGTCACAAAATGGCGTTTATTCAAAATCAAAGATAAATACAATTTTCAAAAAAAAAAAAACAAACAATAATAATTCTTTTAGGCCGGTGCTACATTACGCAGATCTTCCGCCGCGTATTTTTTACGCGGACGATCTATTTGCTTTGCCGCCAGTCGGCAAAGCAAATAGATCGTCCGATCATCCGCGTAGTGTGTTTAATAAGCGCATATTGTATGGAAAGAAATGTAGCGATGTTCCGCGATAGAAAAGACGCGGCGGAAGATCCGCGCAGTGTGGTGCCGGTTTTATTCGGTGTTTCATACCTAATGATCATGACCTCCATGTTTAACTAAGTAACACCTAAGGATATCAATCGGTTTAGGCCCGTTGTATCAACTTGGTTTATAGTAATCTTTCGTTTAAAGCATAGATATTTTGCGTTTTCCACCGATCAAACAACTCGCTCTCGTTTCATCTAGATATATGACTGGCCTATTCGTACAAGAATTTTGCTCTCATGGCACATATATCATTGCGTTCTATAAGCACCTTACGGTTACATTTAGTCTTCCGAAAACGAAAACCTAGCTTATGCAGTAGGTAATTTACGCAATGTCTCACGACATCCTTGAAAATTTATGTCTTCTTTCAATACCTTTTACAGTTTACTTTATGTAGGTAACTCTTTCTTAAAATTATAAAAATCGTGTCCCTTTCGCCTAAGGACTCCCAAATCAAAGTTATCAATGTAAATTTTTCCACTTATCCTCGTTTTTTTTCCGGGTGTAGATACTTTAATGCCCATTTCCACGGCCGCTTTACCTTCTTTAACTATTTTGTGAATTGCCGATTCAGAAATACCTGAAGAAATTGTATAATAGTAAAATAAAAAACTTTAGTATGGGAAAGTCATTATAACTGCATGGGAGCACTAACTTGAAGCGGCGGCAATACGATGGCAATACGTCAATGAACAAAATCAAACGGTATAATTGGGGCTTTTAGACGTTGTCCTCTTCAAAAAACATGTGCCTTTTGAAGATTATTTCCCGAACACCGCTTTAAATGGTTTTTGGCATGGTGACAATCTAAAATTTTCATAAAAAACTATCGAAACAGTCGTGAACCCCTCTGTAAACAAAGTCTGTCAAAGGTCTGTCAGCTGTAGATAATCCAATATGGCGTCTTTAGTTCCAAATTTGGCCATTCTTCGGATAAGTTAGACGGACTATAACGCGAGACCATGTTTAAAGGTACCTCTACACTACTCGCGAAGTCGACCGAAGTTAAGCGAATGCGATAGTGTAGAGAGTTAAGAAAGATACTTTTGATTGCTTCGTGCAACCTCGGCTCGCCTCGGACGACTTCCGAAAGTTGTCTGCTTTTGCGCCCGAGTCAAAGGACTCGAAGTGTCCCGAAGTTCGTGCGAAATTCTATTCTATCGGACAACTGAGTTCCTCGCGAAGTTGCACGAGTGTGTGGACACATACTTCGGACTTCGGTCGACTTCGCGAGTAGTGTAGTGCAGGTTTATTAAGAAATGTCACACAAAACATTATCATAGAGTAGAGATGATAGACGCTATTAGGCCCGGTTGTTTCAAGTTCGATCAAAGTAAGCGGTCGATAAAAGCATAGATTTTTACGAAAACGGATCGTCTGATTGGTGGAGAACGTAAAATTTCAGATTAAACTCTACGCTTACTTTGATCGAATTTGAAACAACCGGGCCTTAGTAAATAGCGACTGCCTACTAAAGACATAGATAATAAACCATAGACGCGAGCGGAACCTAGACGAATTAATTTTATGTATTCGCGGAAAACTAATAGTAGGTACGTAGGTACCATTTGTAGAAATGAAAATCAGGTTAAATATGAATATTAAATAATATAGAGACTGATGTACCGGAATATGACGCGAACCAGGTTATCAATTTTGTCCTAGGGTAATACCGAGATCGAAGCGCCCATGCTTCGAAAATCACGCGCCATGTGGTCACAGCCAGAACAGCCCCGGCATGTTCGATCTTTTGTCCGAGGACGAAATATGTGACCTATTGTTTAAAAAAATAACATTGCGACAGACGATCGCCCTTAGGATAGCCCACCATAAAAATAATACGAAATAATGAAATTAGAAAGTTAGGGACGCCGAGGGCATTGGGCATCACCGAAGACATTAAGAGTGCACGGCCTTTTGTTAGGATGAACAATACGTTCGCAACCTTTTGTTCTTAGGTAACATCTCGGAAGGGTAAAGAACGGTAAACCTTTTCTTGCAGCGGGACGTATATCTCTAACCCCGATTAAACAATAGAAAGAACATCTTGGCCAAATGTGAACACATAGGACAATAGTTTAGAAAGCTGCGTTTTGTAAGAGACGTCGCCATTGTTTTGGGAAAGACATTTTTTAGAAAAACAAGATAATAATTCCGAAAGTCGTCGCAGTAAGCTTGCTATTGTCCTCGACAGACAATTGAGATATTTTAGAAAGCGCTGACATACCGATTCCACACATGGCGACACTCTCCGCGAAATGTATGATCGTATAAATTATTATGATTATTGTATGGGCCGCCGACACAAGGGCGCGAGGATTCCGCAACGCACGACCAGGCGGTCATTATCAATAGAGATAACAGGGGTCAATCAATTAAGAAGGTAGAATCTGAACTAGAAATTGAGGCACAGTGGTAATTAATAATATTAATGTATTTCACCCGACTTCTTCCCGGTATAATATGTACGTTTAATTTAAGTAATGTAATGATAATTTAGATAGCCCATGCCATCTTTGCAGGTGAATGTTACTCGTTTTGTATGTAATTTTTTCATTTATTCTGTATTCTATTGTTAAGTACCGAAATGAACGGGACATTGCAATTTGAAATAATAACGAAATCATCCCGAATTAATCTAACTTGTAGCAAATAGTAAAAAATGTATTGATCGTAATAAAAGGAAAAAAACTTGATTGTATTATTGCCGACGATCGTATGTCCAATGTAGGTGAAATTAAATTGATTGTGTGTATAGTTTATTTTTTACTGTGCTTTTTAAACTGTTAATGTAATATAAGGGGGTTGTCCCGCTTGTTGTTGTTCTCAAAATAGGTATCACTCGATATACCTCGTTTAATATCAAGAGACCGCTTGTGGTTTTTGTAATCGTACGAATTCCTTTCAAGACATAGAGCTGAGGAAAGGAGAGACGAAAAATGTGCGCACGGGGTTGAAACAAAATAGTTTAATTAATTGCAAATAAGTAAATGCCGTGTTGGAATAAACATTAATATTACTTTAGATCGAGGCTTTCATTTCTTATGTTTTCATGTATTACACCTAGTTGAATAATGTTAATTTGTGAGTTTTAATTATTTTTAAGAATAATGTTAATTTGTCATTGGTTATTCAAGCTCCCAATATTGTGCTTTTTTTTATACAAATTTGTAAGTCGTAGGAATATAACCTATTTATAAACATGCAATTATTGTTTTGATTACTCGTTTAAGCAAGATTATTTGTCGGTCTATTTTAAAATAGTTGTTTTAATCTAGTAATAATAAAACTCAAATAATTAATTTCACTCTTTATGATACACCATTCACTTTTGTATTTGTCCACTTTAAAAACATAACGAAAATTCTGAAGGTAATTAATTGTAGTAAGGACTTTCGTTATTGGTAGTATTTCAAAATAATTCTTGTTTGGAAAATTTTCAATTGTCTGCCTGGTGGAATATGGCTTATATAATTTTTTAAGTGTTCTCTATTTTTATAATTTTCTTATATTCTTATACCAGAGGTGGAAGAAAGCTGATTTGATAAGATAATGATTAGTATAATGAAAGTTCTGAAAAAAATGTTTTGCATTCAATCCAGCTTACATATTGAAGTAAGAATTTTCATTATTTAGGTGTAAATAATGTTACATTAATTAATTTTCGCCAAGTTTTCTTAATGTTTCTTCTAGTAATAAGGTTTAACATAATTTCTTGTAAAAAAATGTAAGAAAGCCTCAATTAGCTTAGTGACTGGTGCATTAAGTTATAAGTACATGTGAGGTTGTATCATTGTTATTTGGCAAATTAGGAGAAGAAATGTAATCTGTGAGATGATTCGTCCACTTTGTAACTTTGTTCTTTTTGTACATTGTGGTAATATAATTTATACATTAATGTTTTACCGTATTCTTTTGGTTTGTACAAATTCTTCTGTGTCATAGTTAATTACTATTGTTATGTTAAGGATATTTTATATACCTACCACCCAGCGAGATCTTGTAGACTATTATATTGTTTTCTGTGAATCAAATAAAGTACCAATCCATTAAAATATATGGTATGATACAAACTAGTGATATGTAAGCATTTCTTCCGGGCAATTGGCGTCGACGCAGATTTAGAATTCCGAAAGAAATTACCAAAATAAACGTTGTATGAGGATAGGTATAAACAGTGAACATGTAAAGGAAGTGTCCGCGAAATCACAAAGTGTTTTGGCCTAAGCCCACATGGGAGGCCCGGGCGGCGGCGGCGGAAATGAGTAGACAATGGTGGGCGTGACAACCAAAACCAAGTCCCGTGACCAATAACGTCCATCGGGGCCTGGGAGAAACCCAGAGGAAACCAATGGACGACGAGGGTGGACCCGGAGCGGCCCAAACGGAAGGCAGGCACCACCACCCTAGCCAGAGAAAGCTAAGGGATGCCCCCCCCTACTACCGCCGACCACGCCTCAGGTCAGCGAAAGCGGATATAAGGCGGAACCGGCCGCAGAGACGGCAGTTGAGTAGTTGAGAGTTGGAAGTCGAGAGTGTGGAGAAGCTAGAGATTCTAGCGGTGCCCGTAACAACAGCATCGCCGATCACTCTAGTAACTCCTGGAGGAGCAAAAGTTCGAACGGTAACAACCGCCATTCGCTACCGAGTGCTGTGACGCACCGCCGCAACGCCTAAGTATCAGTGCCGCCGCGACGCCTCAGTGTACCACCGCGACGGAGAACCGACGCTCCGCCGACGACCGCACGAGTACCCCGACGACGCCAGAAGCCGTAGAAGAAACCTGCATTCACAGAGGAGGACCAGTAGAAGCCGTGCCGACCGAAAGAAGCGGCACGAAGAAGGCATCCCTCACGTTCTCCGCAAACAGGTTTACCCCAGCTTAAAGACTTTTCTCCCGCTCGCCTAGTTCTACCAAAAGGGTTCTCGTCACCACCCGTTTTAGCTTTAAGATCAGACTCTGTATGTGCTTTGTTTTTTTGTTGTTTACTATTTTGATTGTGCCTAGGGGAGGGCGGAACCGCCAGCGTGCGTTGATCTGAGATCTCCCGGCCGGTTTATCACGCAGTGATTTTATATCACCTCAGACCCCACCCCCTACTAAGGTAGATCAAGACCATGTAACAAGTTTTCACAAAATTAACAAGTTGAGCATTAAGATATATAACAACAATAACATAACGTTATACAAAAAATATTCAAGGTTAAAATTAAAAATTAAGTTAATCTTCGGATACAGTAGCTGGCAAACATCTTGAAATTCTACGGCGTAGTGGGGGGAAGTTTGCGCATCTACCTTTCCACCAACGAGACCCAAATTTCGTCTTCTGCGCATTCCCCCACCACGCCAAAGAATTTCAAGAAGTTTGCCGGCAACTGTACCGGGAGATCGAAAATACAATCTGGGGGCGGAGCGGAGTATAAAGTGAACCAAATCAAATTAGCGTTTTAATGAAGTATAATGCTTTGAAAAAGTTTTATTATATTTTTAATTACATTTCTTATACAATACAAACATGATTCTACTAAATTGTTCGTCATTTAATAATAAACCTTAGTATTTTGACATCTTATCCGACTGGCGGAAGCTGTGCAAGAAGAATGAAGTAAACGTATCAAATATAATATTGCCGATTGTCTATGGGAAAACATAATTTTTCTTGTTGACTATTTTACTACAAATTATCATTTTATTTTTTCGGGTGTTGTATTCTTTATAAATTTATGAGAATTACAAAGAATACCAGCTCAATATCATTAATAATTATTAAATAGTAGTGCCCCGTTCCGGAAAGGGAGTGTCAAAAACAAACAATGAGAGTCAAATAATTAAAGATAAATGGGAAATCAGGAATGGGAGGAAAGGGCAGACCTAATTTGTAAAAATAGGAAGAGGAAAGAAGAAAAAGGAGCAAAAGAAATATAGCACAAAGATACGTGAGAAATACGTCTGCACAGAGGGTAGGGATGAAAGTGTGCCACTTTTTACAAATGACAGGATAACATGTTTATAGAGTTTTTATATTATATAATACAGTAATACTCTATGTGCGTTGAAGAAGATATATCTGAGGCCCGAATACAGAGTCAATACTTAAATGCTTTAAAGGTTAAGGTACGTTTTAAAAGTGTTATTTTGCACTGTAAATTACGCTTGTAAAGCGTACTTTAACCTTTAAATCACTACGTATCGTCCCTGTATTCGGACCTGAGACTCTTTAAATATATCAAAACTAATGGCATTGAGTTTTCTTTTTACTTTAAAATCAATCAGATTAAACTTTTATAGATTTGGTAGTCTATCATGGGTGAAATTGGTGAACGTAACGTAATTGTGTAAAGTGATCTCTTAAGCCAGCCGTACGATAGGTCGTAAGCCCTATGTACGCCTAAAAAGACTTCCATTCCTACATTCCCATATAAAAAGTAGCTTTCCTATATAACATATCTTAACGATCGAAAGTCAAGAACAAGGGTCTTTGCGGGCTGTGCTCTCTATCATTTAACCTACCCATTACAATTGACGTCTAAAAGTTTCACACAGCTAGCAGGAGAGGCATGTGTCGAGAATATTTTTTTTGTTGAAATTTTAATTACATTTTTGGTTTTGAACATTCATTTTTTATATTAATTTGTTTATGTAACAAACTAAATTAAACAAAGATTAATTTTTTATAATGTTGTATAAAAGTAATCAACACTGCGAGAAGAGAAGAGAGTAGGTACCTACATATCGAACTATGGTTTATTCCGCTCTGACTTATTAATCGGTTAGAAATTTTGAATAAATACTTTGTCTTAATTATATCTAAACTACCCGTAATTAAAAGTGGAAATTTGCCATATACAATTGACCGCGAAGCGGCTGACGTAGGCATAGGTAAAAAATTGTGTTTGCTGCACAGCAAACACATTTGGCCGCGAAGCGGCCACAATAGCAAAAATGGAAGTTTGCCAGATACAATTGGCCGCGAAGCGGCTGACGTAGGCATAGGTAAACAATTGTGTTTGCTGTGCAGCAAACACAATTGGCCGCGCAGCGGCTATTGCTGGCCGCGGAGCGGCCATCATTGGCCGCGAAGCGACCACAATAGCCGCCTGCATGGCCTAGCAGTAAGCAATCGGCGAAGCCGATTGCTTTCCTGCTAGTTTTAATTTATTACTACTGAATTGATGAATATTAAAAACACCTCCCAGACCCACACTTCTGCCAACCGTCGCGGCGGAAGGACGTACTGTAATAGGATGACTTGCAACGCATGTAATGTTATAATTAATGAGTGTCTCGCATTTATGCAAAACAAAGCGGACACTCTAGACGAAGTATCGATCACACAATTGTGCACTTCCACCTTCTCGGAGGAGGAAATAAAGCTGGCTAAGACCGTATTGTTCGACAAACTTCCGGACAAACGCACCCTGCGGAAAGGAGATGGTAAGACCGGCCGCGATCTCCAGGACATCCTGAGGGACCTGAAGGAGACAGATCCTGACAAGTTGCCCGTGTTCGTCGCGAGACAGTTACACAAATTGCCGCCCGTTAACTTTGATAGTGTGGATATCTCCCGCCTGTTAAAAGATCTTAACGCCACGAAGTCTGAAATACGGCAAATTAAAAACGATCTAAAGGAATCATCGAGCACAAACACTGCTGAAATTATGCAAGAACTTTGTCAACTACGCGATCAAATTAAAGAAATGAATGAGCGCAAGATATCTCCAAATCCGATAAAGCAAAGCGGTGACAGAAATGACAGAAATGTGGGTAATCCTCAAACTTCTGAAAATGTAAACAACACTCATACTCCTGCATCGCCGGTATCGTATGGAGACGCTTGCAAAAATAAGACACATACACCGACACCGCTAATTAACACTACGAATGCACAATGCACTCGGAGGAACGATACACGAATCACCCATACTAATACTCACAGCGCACGCGCAGTGAGCAATGGCATTAATCCGAATAAACAGGGTGCACGCATGCAGGAGTCGCGATCGACCACTATCAACGAGAGTGAGTTCAAACTCGTAACGTATAAGAAGATAAAAAATCGTAATCTAAGAGGCAAAGCGGAGTCAGCGGCATTAAAACCCGCTGACATAATTGCATCTGTTTATGTATCAAGGTTTGCCGTTGACACGACAGAGGATGACATAATCAGCTACTTAAAAGACAAGGGTCTAGATGGGGCAACGGTGGAAAAAATAAAACCATTCCACATAACTCCATTCAACTCATTTAAAATTGCGGTTAAAGCAAGTCTAGTAAAGAACTTTCTAGTGGAGGAACTGTGGCCGGAGGGAATTGTTTTCCGAAGATTCAAAGAATCACGCATACCCAACCTTAACCAAAATGCAAACTAAAAATCTAAATATCATCTCAGTGAACTGTAGATCTGTCCGCAGTTCGGAAAAATTCATATATGACCTGTGTGACTCACATGACGTTGTCTTAATTCAGGAAACGTGGCTACTCCCTACGGACATAGAATTCCTATCTTATATACATCCCGATTTCAACAGCTTGGGTACCTCTGCCGTCAATACATCAATGGGTCCGATGCTCGGCAGGCCGCACGGAGGAGTGGGAGTGCTGTATAGACAAAGTCTCAGGGCTGCCACTATCCCATTGAATAGCTGTCGAATGGCGGGTATTGAAGTGAAACTAACTTCAGAAACATTGTGCATCTTCACCTTGTACATGCCAACTTGCACTGCGGATCATTTCGAGGAATATGCCAACTGTCTCGCCATCTTATCGACGAAAAGGATTACACCAACTCCATCATTATCGGAGATTTCAACGCAAATCCCGACTCTCTCTTCGGAACAGAACTGAAATCTTTTTGTCAAGAGTACGAGTATATATGTGCCGATACCGAAATATTACCAGAAGACTCTTAGGCCCGGTTGTTTCAAGTTCGATCAAAGTAAGCGGTCGATAAAAGCATAGATTTTTACGAAAACGGATCGTCTGATTGGTGGAGAACGTAAAATTTCAGTTTAAACTCTACGCTTACTTTGATCGAATTTGAAACAACCGGGCCTTATACGTATATCAGCGACGCGCATCATACAACCAGATGGTTAGACCATTGTCTAGTGACAAAAAATTTATTCAAGCAGATATTAGATATGAAAATACACTACGACGTAGACTGGACAGATCATCGGCCTCTCGAGTTGATCCTACAGACGGACGGAATACCAACAACCGAAGTACTTACAAGCAAGAAAACTGACCGAGCAATATGGAAACCAAAAGGTGCATGCGATATCAAAAGGTATAACACTGCTTCACAAGTATTACTACAAATGATTTAAGAAGAGGCTATATGGAATCAAGCGCGGATCCAGGGGGGGGTCATGGGGGTCATGACCCCCCCCTGGGCTGGGTCCAGGACCTAGGTGGACCACTAATTAAAATAATCATACTCACATTCAGTCACTTACTAACTTTTTTATTTTTCAGTTACTACTGTATCTTTAAGCAGAATACTGCAATCGAACTCGATTGATTTAAAAAAAGCTGCGGACGTTATTAATGATACTATAAGTGTTCAACAAAATAAAATAGAAAATGCGGACGTAATTTACCGACAGCTTTTTGAAGAGGCTAAAGAAGTAGCTGAGCAGCTAGATGTAGAAATTAAATGTCCCAGAATAGTGTCAAGACAAATACATAGGGCCAATAACCAACCTGCTCAATCTGCTCAAGAGTATTTCCGCAGAGCCATATACATTAGGCTGTCCCGATAAATTTTATTTTGGCTTATCTTAACACAAGACCTCTCAAAACTTGCGTAATTGAGCGTAGATTACCAAAATAATTTTAAAAATAAAATAAAACTATATCTTTAAGGTTCTACCGATCTACAGAGTTTTGAAAAAATTTTATGGTGATATTTCGCTATCCTCAATTTTGGCTTCTGAACTAAATACAAAAAAATATTTACTTTTTATTCTATTTAGGTGTAAATCATACATGACGTTTCGATTTGAATGCAACAACACGTTACCAGCAACTTCGATTTGTTAGGTTTCAACCTGCAAATACCCTCAAGTTTGAACTTGTTTTGAGGACTTTCTTGACTTGACTCGCGAGTGTTTTCTTCGTAGCCAAAATAATTTTTATACCATAAAAGTACCATGGCGATTGTTACGTAGTAAAAGCGGATTTTGTCATTTTTAAATAAGAAGTTCGAGGCGTAGTCAGACTACTTATGCTATGTTCGGACCATACAAAGAACTTAACAATTAGCAGCTACCAACTATAAGGGACGTCATTTAATTTATTTTATTTGTCAAGAACGACCTGAAATTCACGTATAATTAAAAAGATCAATCCAAATCAGATATATATGTGATTTTTTCCGAAGAGATCAACAATATTTGGACCAAAACTTCGATTCCAGTTGCAACTAAGGAACGAGTTATTTAATCAGTGAAATCCAATTTCTAAAAGTATCTCAATTTGAAAAGATACCCCAAAACCAAACGAAATGATAGTTTTGAAAATAAACTGAAATGTTTTTTAGTCATCTGAGAAACTTTTTGACGTTTCCACTTGTAAATGCACTTCATTTGAATCTTGTTCGTGTCTAAAACCTAAGAAAGTTTACATCAATGAGAGAAGTTTTTGTTGGATCAAATAAATGAAAGGAAAATGGTTATAAGCGGTTTTGATAAGAAAAAAACGGCTAGATTAATTAAACGACAAGATAAGGGTAACAAAAAAGTCGTGTTTTACTCAAGAAACCGATTCTGTCTCAGCAAATTGTGATGAAGATTCAGTGCGTGAATCTTCCCCAGAAACGAATCCGATAACAGAGGCATTCCCGAAAAACTCGCTCTCGACAGAGACACCATTGACTTCAACGGCGAATTGGACTACATTGCCTTTGCCGAGAGTTGCTGTGATAGATACGGTTTATTCACGCAATCTGCTGCTGCTGTTGCTTCTGAGGTTTTGACTGACGTCGGCTTAGTTTCTACCGAAGATTTAACTCTGGTTATTGATAAAAATAAGATCTATAGAGATGTATCTAAAGCCCGGAAGCTTCAAAAGATATTGGAGGTATTGTTATAAAAAGCATTTACTTTGATGGACGAAAAGTCCATCGCAAAGAAGTTTTAGAAGACCACATCTCAATTTTAGCACAGCCTGGATAAATTTATTTGGGACACACAATACCGAAAGACGTGGCACTGCAAAGGGAATTCTTACTTCGATCACATCTTTAGTAGAGGGTCGAGGTTGGAATTAAGATGACGTGATTGGCGTTGAATGTGACGGAACTGCAACTAACACCGATTGGAAGGGTGGCGTGATTAAATATTTAGAGGAGTTTTTGCAGAGACCATTACAATGGTGTGTTTGTATGCTTCATGTCAATGAGTTACCCCTTCGTCATTTATTCTTGAACTAAGATGGTTGCACTTTGGGTCCTAGAGAATATAACAGACGCCTTACAAAGTGTAACTGACGTTACTTCTAGAGATGGCTTTATTAGAACCAGGATGCAATCTCGAGCAGAAATGCCAAATTTTGGACACAAAAATAAGTTAAAAATTTTAGTTTTTGTCATTGATTATAATCTATATTTTGTTTATTTTATTTTCTTCTGCTTTGTTTCATTAATTTCAATACTAAAATACCTTTAAAACACGATTTTTCAAAATTATTTTAGGCAAATGGTTTAACTCCATAAAAACGTAAAATTTACAAAACTTCAAAGCTCGGTAGAGCCCTCAAAATGACAAACGATTATATTTTTTGTTACCTTTTTCGCAATTTGTGTAAAATTACGCAAATTTTGATACCTCTTGTGATTGTGTAGCTGAAAAATGTTTTTTTCTCATACATCGACGGGACACTCTAATATACATCCCTCTTCTGGATTCAATAATAAGTGACCTACAGCATCGTCTGCCTCTTCAAATACTTAATTTGATTCAACTAAGCGTTTTCATGCCAAAAAGCGAATACAGTAATCAAGACATTAAAACTGTGAAACAACTAGCAACCGATTATTTATTTATTTTTTATTTGTTTACGCCCATTAGGCTTTTACATAAAGAGTATAAAATAAATTTCAAAAAGCACATACATTAAAAGTTTCAGGAATAGCACCAAATCATGAGTATAAAAATTAAAAATGTAGAGTAGGTAACGAGCAGCAATGCGTATAGGCTTTTACATAAAAAAATATATCATAAAATTAAAAAGAACATACATTAAACAATATAAATTACAAGTAGCAAATTATTAAAAGTACCAGGAATAGCACCAAAACATGAGTACAGAAATTAAAAATATAAAGTACAAAGCGGCAATGTGTACGAAAAATATATATTACCCACCATTACATATTAACAGCTGAAGTCAGTAACGAAGCAGTATTGCCTCTTTAAGTGTAAACTTTACTTTCTCCAGACTGTCCACGAAAATGTCAATCATGCAACCATATTCATTACAAGTTCCCAATATTCTGTGTATCACAGAATTTGATTGATAATTGGTATTGCAATTGTTGCGATGGAATGTGACAATTTGTCGCGTTCTATGTGTGGAAGGGATATTATAATCGATACATGCCACAAGGTCAGGGCTGTCCAACATATTGTTTACAATTTTGTAAAGAAGAACTATATCATAAATTTTTCTTCTATCATATAATGTGAGTAAATTTAGTCTCTTCAATATGTAATTGTATTCTATGTTTTGTATTGGTATGCTTAACTTGTAGTTAATGTATTTGAGAAATTTGCGTTGGACACGCTCAATACTGTCTATATGCCCATTATAATATGGAGACCAAACTGATGAGCAATATTCTAATTGGCTCCGGACAAGAGACATGTATAACATTTTAATACTTTCAATTGATTGATTATTATACATTGATGATTATACATTGTTACTAGATAATACTCCAGTTTCTGTCGTTGTAAACGAATATCCGCTGTGGATGGTGAAGTGGCAGCGGAGTCAGGACATACCGCAGTCGATTTCCGACCTTATTTTAAATTGCGATATTGAGATGTATCCTAATATAAGAAGATTTTTATGTATTATGGCTACACTACCCGTTAGTGTAGCGACAGCGGAAAGATCTTTCTCTACGTTGCGAAGAATCACATCGTGGCTAAGAGCTTCAATGGTTGAAGAACGTCTAACCGGACTGCCACTTCTCCACGTCCATAAAAACGTACCCATTTTAGTAGATGAAGTGATAACGCGTTTCGGGAGAAGACGTAAAAGAAAAATTTATTTTGTTATTTAAATATAGGTAGGTAGGTATTTTTAAGTACAGTAGGTAGTTATATTTATTAATAAAATACCTACGTTTTACTTGTAAGTATCTATTATAATCAAAATTAAATTATAACTTCTTGTGACTTGACCACGACTATGTGACCCCCCCCTGGCGCCAAAGCTGGATCCGCCCTTGTATGGAATGAGAGAAGCGACAACCCTGCAAGTGCGAATACTGACGCGCTCTACACACGAATAGTAGACGCACTTCGAAATGCCGCGATCTCAACATTTGACAATCGTAAACATAGCTCGAAACGATATAAACAAATATGCGGATGGAATGATTTTGTTGCACAAAAATATGCGGAATCCAGATACGCGATGTTGATTTGGATCGAAAATGGCAGACCACTCGTAGGCCCCATCGCAGAGGAAAGAAAATTAAAGCGTGCAGCGTTTAAACTGGCCCTGAAAAAATGTCAGAAGGAAGCAGAGCAAATACAGATGGATAAAATAGCTAGGGACCTAGATAATCGTGACTTCAGACAGTTTTGGAATAAATCGAATAAAAATTGCAAGATGCGGTGTAAAATTCCAAGTAACATAAATGGAGAAACGAATCCCAAAGCAATCGCAAACATTTTCGCAGACCATTTTACCACCCTAACTCCGACCTCTCTGATCTCCTCGAGTGGACCGCCAATTAATCCAACAACAACTGAAGGTAATGGACCTTCGATTACTGTGAACATGGTCAATACCGCCCTGAAACATATGAAAGCTGGTAAATCGGCAGGCCACGACGGACTAAGCATTGAACATGTCAAACACGCGGGAGGACCAATTTTACAGCTCATGGCGAGGTTGTTTACTGGCATTATAAAGAATGGGCAATTACCGAGTAATATGACGAGGACCATAATTACACCCATTCTTAAATCCAAATTATCGGACTCAACCTCCCACGAGAGCTACAGACCAATCTCGATTGCCACAACCATCGCGAGATTATTCGAACGCGTGCTGCTAGATCAGGTCGAATCCAGCATGGAAACTAACGACAACCAGATGGGTTTCAAAAAACAGACCTCTACCGACGCTGCAATATTTACTGTAAAACGGACACTGGAGTACTACAGAAACAAAAAGACTACTTCATACGCATGTTTCCTAGACTTGAGCAAGGCTTTCGACAGAGTTTCTCACCCTTTACTTTGGGCAAAACTCAGGGAAAGAGGCATACCATCGGAGGTAATACGTATCCTTGACTCGTGGCACAGACAACAGGAAAACCAAGTAAGGTGGAGAGACAGTCTTTCCGAACCTGTTCACATGACGAGCGGCGTCAGACAGGGAGGGTGCATGTCCCCAATACTGTTCAACCTTTATATGGACGAACTCACTCAAAGGCTAAACAACGCGGGGGTAGGCTGTCACATCGGAGGACAGTGTCTTAACAACATCAGTTATGCTGACGATATGATACTGATGGCACCGTCTATAAGAGGACTACGCATTCTTCTAAAGGTCTGTGAAGTGTTTGCTGAAGAAACAAACATGCTCTATAACCCTAATAAAACAGCACTGTTGGTTATAAAGTATGGTCAGGGCCCAACAAGTATTCCTCCAGTTACTCTGAACGGTGTGGTCCTGAAGGTGACCGAAAGAACAAAATATCTAGGACACATAATTACAAATAATCTAATGGACGACGACGATATTGACAGGCAAAGACGAGCTCTCAGTGTGAAAGCGAATATGCTGTGTAGAAGGTTTCGTCTTTGTAGCACCGCTGTAAAAAGAACGCTCTTCCTTGCCTTCTGTGCAACGTTATATACATGTGAACTCTGGACAAATTATAAAAAGAGCAGCATAGAAAGACTTCGCATACAATATAACAACGTCTTTCGTATGATGTTTGGCCTTCCCAGATATTGCAGCGCTTCCGGTATGTTCACTGAGGGGCGTGTTCCCAACTTTGCAGCCCTCATAAGATCCAGGGTGGCAGGGATGAGGGAAAAGATATACAGCTCCGGAAATATCCTTATCCTGGAAGCCCGTCTTACTCCAGCATCCAGCATCGATGCACACTGGAGAAAGATACTGGCCCCGCATAATTGACTTGCCATGGCTCGCTAAAGCCGATATTTTACCATATATTTCTTTTGATTACTTTTAATACTTCTCTTCTATTTTATATGATTTTACTATTTCTCTTTTGTTTTATATAATATTTTTAATGTGTGTATTTTCTATTATATGGAATGTGTGGGATTGCACGAACCTCCCCACATTCTGGAATAAAACTATATTTATTTATTTATTTATTTATTGTGCACTACACCCGATAATGAACGGTTGTTTGTGAAAGTAAACTGAATAGTTAATTTTTTATTCGGAACGGGGAGTACCTAGGTAGTTAAAAAAGAACAGATCGTTCATGAACATGAACGACCCATCAAAATGGCAATACTGACAGCAGAACTGTCTTTTTTTCCGTGTGTGATCGGCGATTTTAGGTTATCTTAACCTACAATTCGTTAAATGTCGTTGATTTGAACAAAAGTTCGCCAAGATAATGTCGTGGTTATTCGGATACAAGCCAGCCGCACCGCCCACCGTCGGCGAGGGCATGGACATGGGCGGAGCAGGCGCGGGAGGTCCGTCGAACCAGCCGCCGGCCGATATGAACCTCTCGAAGGCGGAGAAAAGGGCCATGGAGGCCTACAGGTTCGATTCCAGCGCCCTGGAGAGGGCCGCTCAGGCTGCCAAAGATCTGGAGAAATCGAGTAAACAACATGTTCTTTCATGAATTGTGTTTGTAACTGTTAGGAATATTGCGTAATCTAGCGGTTTAAAGTGCGAGAGGCGTACATTTTTTTGATGAGTTTATCATGGTCACTAAATATAAATAGAGGCGGAGATATATTTGATAAATATCCTTATCATCTTTTACTACTTACCATAGTTTTGACAGTCCAACACACTATTATCTTTCTATAGGACTCGATCGGCAAGAATGCTTAGCGCCTAATATGAAATTTTTGGCATTACAACTGTGATACGTATATTTTTGACAATAAATAATGCATTTTGAATTACCAAGACCGGTATGTGGTTTAAAATATGAAATGATAAGAATTGAATATAATTATAACGTATCATGTTGTGTTAGTCCGTAATAAGTAATTAATTATTAAATGAATGCATAAAAACTGAAAAGAGACTGAAAACATTGCAAACGAGGTAGTAGAGTGTCAGGATATATATCTGCAAAGTATATCCTCGAACCCTGGTCACGCAGTACCATTTCCAGTTCTGTATCTTGATTTCTATTATAAACTGATTTTTAAAATCATATATTGGTTTTCTACTGTTAATCTGAACAAGAATATTGGGAAAAAATGTATGAATATTCTCATATTACATCCATTCAATTTAAATCGGTCGGTAATTTGTGATAAAATCAAAACATACGATGAGAAAAAAAAACATTCTACATATCGCACCCCCGCTCAAATAGTGTCACAACTCAAAAAATTACATTATGTTACGTGACACTTTTTATGTCTGTTTATGTTTGGTATGTTTATAATTAATTTTGTTTAATATTACAATGACGCTAGTGCCCTCTAGGCACAAACAATTGAACTATGTGCACATGACACTTTCTGAGACAAGATTTTGAAATATTGTGAAACTAATGGTCCAATAAAATTGATTTTTTATTTTTTTGAGTTGTGACACTATTTGAGCGAGGGTGCGATATGTTTAACCTGTTATTTACTGTGAATCTGGTCATGCACATTTTCCGCGGTGCCCTCTCTTTCTGGCGCCGCCAACACTGCCTCATATATCTTTCCTTCGTCATTAATTCGCTCAGAATGCCCAAACCATGTGAGCGACCCTTTTTAATTCTATTAACTATGCTAAGATCAACTTTACATTCTTTGCTAAGTTCTTTATCATTCTTTATCATAAATGGATTTGTTATACATTCTGCCTAGGTGATCTCATTTCCACTGCATCCAGTCTACGTTCATTCCTCATCTGCCGTCTACAGGCTTCACTTTTATACATCAGTGTTGGTATCAGAATTCCATTGTGTACCGGTAGCCTTGCCTCTGTAGCCTGTCTGTAAAAATATGTTCTAAATAACCGCAACAATGTTTAATTGTATCGTATCTTAAAAAAGTATTAAAATTTTTGTCTCATTCCAAAATCCGCAACAATGTAATGCCTGGCAAATCCCTAGTTTTTTCAGAGTACGAAAATAGATTTAAACCATTTTTACTGTTAGATTTCCACACTGATTAAGAAGCTTGCAATTAGAATGTCGTGAATTAATGTCGTGACACCTTTCAGAACATTCCAAGGAAGCGCTGGAGCTCAGCAAGATGCAGGAAACGACTCGGCAACATGAGCAAATCGCCAAGGTCAGGGAGTACGAGGCGCACATCGAGCAGGCCAAAGTCGAACAGAAGAGAATCGACCACGAAGAGAAGAGGAAGACGCTGCAGGTGAGATGTTAGTGTGATGGTAGTGCGGCATAGGTGTTTTATTCTAGAGGTATAGAACTTTAAATTGAAATGAAACACTTTAAAATCACGGTCATTATATTGGCTCTATTGGAAAGGTAATTACATGCCATTAGTGTTATGAATAAATATGATTACGACACCACAATTTTTTGAAATAAATTTGCGCAATTTCCAGGCGCAGTTCTGGCGTAAGTCTGTTCGTGGTGAAATGGCAAACCAAACCGAGCACAAATCAGCTGTCAAATTGGCTGTCGCTGGAAGAAATGTTGCCAATTCGAAAAACAAACCTCTATATTTAAACACTAATGGCTTAAATTCATTGTTCCAATTTAGTTAATGCCATGGCCATTTCTACGATTTTGATGTGTTTTTTATTTCATTTTAAAATTCTACACATCTGAAAAAAAAACACTGTATTATAAAGCAGTCTCTTTATGGATATTGTAAAATAGTATTGTATTATATAGTATTGTAAAATACTCGCAATGGCCAGGAGTTCAGGAGCCATCAAGTTGGCTCTGAATTTCTATTTCTAGACGATCATGCAGCATGACGTTTTACGACTTTACAATACGATGACATGCAAACTACGTGCTGGCAGTTGATTGACAATTCCTTTTATTTTTCATCCTGCAAGCTGACTGACATGCACCCATGATCGTGTACAGATCGGCATGCCACGCAACAGCTCAGTTCGTTTCGAAACGACGCCAACGATGGACATGGATAGTGTACCGCAAAAGCTTCCCGATAGCGTACCGCAAGAGCTTCGTGCGTAAATCGGTGTCTCATTAAGTACCATTGCGTAAATCGGTGTCTCAATAAGTAACATTGCTTTGGCCGCCGTCTAGCTCTCTGTTTTTTACTGCGCAGCATAGTGGTAGTAAGTAGTGATGCGACGAATACGAATAATCGTATTCGCCAAATAGTAGATATTTACCGAATATTCGTATTCGCGGAATATCATCACGAATATTAAAAACAAACTATTTATAACTGAACGCAAAGCAAATTACGGTTTGGCTGTGCACCATGTATCCAAACACACCTACGCACTATTATCGGGGATTCCCCTAACATTGAATGAATGGATTTGTTGAGTTTTCAAGTTGTCAATTGTTACTTGTTTCACAGCATAACATGAGTTCTTTATTTAGTTTTGTTGGGTTATTAATAAGGTTAGGTGCTTATTTCATGTAGTTTTTGTTTTGTAATACGTATTGTTCGTTCCATTTTATTTCCATTGTGTGTAAAAGTGTTAACTCTTATAAAATAATTTCAAATTAAATCTAATAACGTGACCTTTCGTAAGCGTAGAAATAGTGATATTATTTTCGACCGCTGGAAATGTACAAACGGATAAAAGAAATGTTGTGATTTTTGAGGAAAAATTTGCCGGTGGTAAATTTTAATTATTAAATCTCTTAGTAAAAAAAGAACGGTGGTTTATTATTCATTACCATGTTGAATTATTCGTATTCGTCGATTAGTAGGCTTGATATTTGTATTCGTTGCATCACTAGTAGTAAGTACAAGAAGAATTAAATCTGCCTTTAACATTTTCCATAACAGCAGAAAACCTCTTCACTGTACTTACTATTCAGGCTGAGGTGTGATAAAATGATAGATAACAAGCGTGAGAGTTCATCATGCTACATGATAATCCACGTAAACGTATGTCATACAGCATGAGATGTCGTCTAGGTCCTGCTTTATTGATTTGTAAAATCCTCAAACGAAAATTATAAGTCGACCGAGGGAGAGAGCACGTCACACATAATGATACTCAATTACGTAATTCTTCAGGAGGAAACAAAGCAACACCAGGTGAGAGCGCAGTACCAGGACCAGCTATCCAAGAAGCGCTATGAGGAGCAGCTGATGCTGCAGCAGAGGGCGCAAGAGGAGAATCTCAGAAAGTTAGTGACGCCAATTTTGAAAAAATCAAAAGATTTCTAGCAAAAATAATTCACAATATTTTTGTTCTAGGAACACAATTATGGGATCTCATCAACAGAGATAGATTATCACTAATTAAGATATATTATATAAGTCTCACAGAAACAAAGCTATTTATAATATGGGAATCGTTTATAGAATCTTTTTATAGGTTTATGAGGTGTATTTCTTTTTGTCATTAAAAACATTAATTTATATACTCTACTTAAAAGTATTGAAGTTCTATTACCAGCTGTATACAGGTATTTCATAGCTAGTAGCAAAAACTTCAAAAAATAAGTCAGAAATATGGAAAAAATGCAAACTTCGACATTTTCACATTTCAATAACTAATGGTTGCTTGAACATTTTTGACTCTTTATCAAGGCAGCTGTTAAGTTTTTGCTACTAGCTATAAGACCCTGTATATACTATTCATGGGAATTACAAATTTTCGGCCTTAGATAGCGATGGCATTGTTGCATCAAATAATTCAGATAAAATAACTTATATACAATTTTCAAAATACAAAAACGTTTGATAATGTATTGTTGTTATTAGGGTGCAATCGGTGGAAGTTGCATTGTGTAAGGTGATCACTTAAGCCAGCTAATACAGGTCGTAAGCCCTACGGCTGCCCTGTAAAAAGACTTTCATACAAGTTTTCCATATAAATAGCGTCGTCTTTGTGAGGCTTCTATAATTTATCTTAATTAAGAAGAATTGAAGATATAATATTTAAATTAGATTGATGTTGTATATTTTCTGTTTTACCGATTGATTTCACCATTTCAGACAAGAGGAGTCCGTCGCCAAACAGGAAGCGCTGCGCAAGGCCACCATAGAGCACGAGATGGAGCTGCGCGAGAAGAACAAGATGAAGATGATCGAGGCCGAGGCCCGCGCCCGAGCCAAGGCTGACCGGGATAACCGAGACCTGACGCTGGAACAGATCCGGCTCAAGGCGCAGGAGAACAGGACCACGGTCATGGAGGGGATCAAGTTAGTACACACCAAGCGGATGCCCCGCCGTTTTGGAATTTTTTTAATATATTTTTTTTAATGAAAAATATTAACCATTGTATGCCGTAACAATGATAACAAAACGAATTTCGTATGTGCAATAGTTGCGTCAAAAATTGAGTTTGATTATATTTTTTACATAACTTCTGAATTTCTTGTGTTCAAAGTTCCACAAAAAGTTGTTTACGTAAAAATCGGGCGCGCAACATGCTTAGATGTTTCTTGAATTTGTTATTAAACATAGTTATAGTGGTTTTTATATCATTAGGCTGAGAGTTGTTTTTCTTGCGCCCTATCCGTTCATTTATATTTCACAACCTGCAACCTCACAAGTAATGTAGTCCTTTCTCGGGTTGTTCCTATATACAATTTATTATTAATAGTTGAATTTATTTCACCAGGACAGCAGGCAGCGTGCTCGGTACCGGCCTCAACGCCCTCGTGACAGATTGGGACAAGGCTCTAACGGCTGTCGGGGGCCTCTCGCTGCTGGCCCTGGGGGTCTACACGGCCAAGGGGGCCACCTCTGTTTCGGCGAGATACATAGAGGCAAGAATCGGTGAGTCACTTGGTTATGTGTTTTGAAATCTCTAGACAAATTCATTCATTGCAACATAATTTAATTGTATTTCTAAATTTAAATTGTTATCATTATTATCCATTCGTCACATTTTTAAGTTAATATTTAATAAATTAATATATTAGGTCCTTACATATGAAATTCACGTTTTGCCGTACTGGCAAATTTGATCTCAAATATCTTCTCTTTGGTTAGGAATTCCAAATCCAAATTTATACAGCTATTTACTCATGTATTTGTGTTTTGAAAATTATAATTCATTTGTTTTTTCCTCAATTTTTTTTTTCTTTGCGTCACTCAGTTTACAAAATGAAAAACTTGAAATATCGCGTTATTTACGAGTACGAGTTCCACCGTGGCACCAGTGCTGCAGAAACGGCTCGAAGGATTAATGATGTGTATGGCGACGGTGCCGCAAAAGAAAACACAGTGCGTTTTTGGTTCCAACGTTTTCGTTCTGGAAATTTCGACCTGCAGAACAAGCCCCGTGGACGGCCGGAGACCAAAGTTGATAATGAAGAATTGAAGGCTATTGTGGAAGCGGATCCATCGCAAACCACATCCGAGTTAGCTGCAGGCTGCGTTGTTAGTGATAAAACTGTTTTAATCCACTTGAAGCAAATTGGTAAGGTGAAAAAGCTTGAAAGGTGGGTACCTCACGAATTGAGTGAAGCAAATCAACAAACGCGCGTTGACTGCTGCGTTGCATTACTCAACCGGCACAATAATGAAGGGATTTTAAATCGAATCATTACCTGTGATGAAAAGTGGATCCTGTACGATAATCGGAAGCGCTCATCGCAATGGCTGAACCCTGCCGAACCAGCCAAACCATGCCCCAAGCGAAAATTGACTCCAAAAAAGTTACTTGTGAGCGTTTGGTGGACTAGTGCTGGTGTCGTTCACTACAGCTTTCTTAAATCTGGCCAGACGATTACGGCAGATGTCTATTGTCAGCAACTGCAAACCATGATGGAAAAGCTAGCTGCTAAACAACCGAGGCTGGTTAATCGCTCTAGGCCACTGCTGCTTCATGATAACGCTAGACCACACACTGCACAACAGACGGCTACCAAATTAGAGGAGCTTCAATTGGAATGTCTAAGACATCCACCGTACTCTCCGGACCTTGCCCCAACAGATTACAATTTTTTTCGAAATTTGGATAACTTCTTGCAAAGGAAAAAATTCAACTCCGATGGGGCAGTCCAAACCGCCTTCAAAGATTTTATCGATTCCCGTCCGAATGGTTTTTTAAGTAAAGGGATCGATGAACTACCTATGAGATGGCAAAAGTGCATAGATAGCAATGGTACATACTTTGATTAAATAAATATATTATAATAAAAAAAATCGGCTTTATGTTCCTCCCATACTAAACGTCAATTTCATATGTAAGGACCTAATATGTACATTAATTAGATAAAAAAAAATAGAAGTCTCATAGAACCGAAGCTATTTACATATATGAGAAACATGTGTGGAAGTCTTTTGTATATTTTTTATGTTTGTAGCGTTAACTTTGTGGTCGGATATAATTATTTATTTTATTTTTAAATTTTTTTAAAAAAATTTGCGTAAATCGGTGTCTCATTAAGTACCATTGCGTAAATCGGTGTCTCAATAAGTACCATTGCTTTGGCCGCCGTCTAGCTCTCTGTTTTTTACTGCGCAGCATAGTGGTAGTAAGTAGTGATGCGACGAATACGAATAATCGTATTCGCCAAATAGTAGATATTTACCGAATACTTTTATAATTTACATATATGAGAAACATGTGTGGAAGTCTTTTGTATATTTTTTATGTTTGTAGCGTTAACTTTGTGGTCGGATATAATTATTTATTTTATTTAGTTAAGAACTTTGTACAGACCACTTAGACTAACTTTATGTCTACCAGTTTCGATACCACTGTATCTTCGTCAGAAAATTATCACAATTATTTGACTGTGGTATTATAGGAGGATTTGCTGTATCATTTACGTTATCTCTTGTCCTATCCATTCAACGGGCATTGGCTATCACCACTTTCATCTGCGGCCCGGAACTGCTCTACAGTAGACTGGCCAAACCAAACTGCACCAAAAACCAAAAACAAAAAAGACTTCCGGCAATCTCTCCCTACATCATGAGTTGCAAGATCTCCTACTTCTCTAGCTGTCTCATCACATGTCCGAGATATTCAAATTAATTGTGCTATGTCCTATGTTAATTTGAGATGCGATGCACTCGACTCTTTCTAGGCAAACCCACGCTCATTGGAGAGACATCTCGCTTCTCCCTTTTGGAGACCTTGAAGCACCCCGTACTGACCGCCCGGCGCATGATCGCCCACTACCGTCGTCCGAAAGATGCGTTGACCGGTGTTGTATTGGACCCACGGCTGGAGGAGCGCCTGCGCGATGTTGCCATAGCTACCAAAAACACCCGTCAGAACCGCGGCATGTATCGGAACCTGCTCATGCACGGCCCACCCGGCACGGGCAAAACCCTGTTCGCCAAGGTGAGGAATGCGTCATTCAATGGATAAACATTTTTTTTTTGACATCAATTAGGGTATTTATTCAGCAAATATTTGGATGAGATTCTAGTCATTTTATGTAGGATTTTGGTTGATAATGTCTCAATGCAGAAGCTTTATGGATTTGGTTAAATATTCTATATATGAGGAGTATAAAACTAAAGGTAGTAATATCCACTGAGGTGTTTTTGAGATGAATGTAGAAAAACTGTCACTGTTGGAGGAAATTTCTCTGGAATCTATGAGACCTACATCTTATTAGAAATAAGTTTTTAACAATTGCTACCACAGTTTTCTAAATAAATATTTAACTTTTAAATACGGATATCGCTGTTATGCTACCAAATATGCAGTGGACATTGTTACTTTTTACATAATTAGATGTGTTTCAGTCTTAAATCGGCACCAACTCTCACTTTAGTATGAAGCGGCCATTTTGTCTTGGAGGTTGTTGATTGGTTGAAGTGGATATTGCTGCCTTTGCGTTTAATAGTGATTTGGAAACATGATTTTGGAATTTGGAAGAGTAGTTTGTTGGTCTTGTGGTCAGGACTCTCGTCTCGTGATCCAAAGGTCGCGAGTCCAGCAAGTTAATTCTATTTTCATAGCACAAGCACTTAGCTTAGTTTGAAAATAATAAGAATATTGATGTGACACGTATTCCGTGATCGCATCTCTTTTAAAAAAAAATTGACAGCTACCTTTCCGATTATTCTCTCGATATTCTCAAATTCAGTACTTTAAATTGGTAATCCTCAGTGACTGCACCAAACCATTATTTAAATTGTTTTGGATATTACCACCTTTGCTTTTATACTCCTCATACACACATGAAAACAATTTTATTATTTTCAATTTAGTGACAATCAATAATTCTTGGGTCAATAGCATTTCTTTCTATAATACACAATGTTTGTATATTATATTTTACGATTACGTAAAAAAAAACATTGATAAGCCTGCGATTGACCTCACTATGAATGGGTTCAAAATACTGTTTGAGACTACGCTTATACTTTACCAATTTAGACTTTTACTGCCAAACTGGCTGTGTCATATTTGATCAATTTGTATATCGTTATATGCCGTCGCGGATTTTGTTAATAGAACTTTTTGAGTTCTACAACCTCTCTGTAGAAAGTATTTAAATATCTCTTACCGTTAAGGCATAAGGCAGCGTTTGTAAAAAAACGCATCGCTCGACCATTTTTTCGTCGACTTTAGTTGTAAAACAGGTCATCACGAAAAGCCCTTTATTTTAACGGAATAATATGTAGCCTATGTCCACCCTGAAGGTCCATTCTAAATATTGGTGAAAGAATTTTTGAAATCGGATGAGTAGTTTCGGAGATTACCTCCTGCATCCAAACTTACAAACTCACAAACATTACCTCTTTATATGCCTTTAAAACATCTCAATATTTTTCACCAGATTCTTTTATTCCAATATTAATTCTCTTATTTGTTTTAAATACCTAAAACATTAATGAATCACAATAGTAACAATGGTAACATAATTTAATATAAACTCTTATCATAGAAACTGGCAGCCCACTCCGGAATGGACTACGCCATAATGACAGGAGGTGACGTGGCACCGATGGGTCGTGAAGCCGTGGCTGCGATACACAAAGTCTTCGATTGGGCCAACACCAGCCGGAAAGGTAGGTTGAAAGATGAAATTCCAACCCTACATTTTTTTTTTTAAAGGATTGCAAGCGGCATCGGCCTATTTAGCAACATGCATATGTTTATTTAGTGTACAAATGTAGTGCGATCATATAAAAATATGTTTAAATAATTGATTCTATGTCTGTGGGTGATTTATTATTATTTAATATTCAGGTTATTGTCAAGAAAATGGATGTTGTATAGGAATGACTTTAAATGATGATAGTGTACCTACGCGGCAGCCAACTGAAGAAAGCATGAATGTGATACCCCAATTTTAAGGATCGCAACATAAAACGTACAGATAAAATGGATTCCACAAGGTACCACGAAACACAAAAAGGAGTGCGTGCGATCAAAAAGCCGTGCGAATTATTAGTTTTTTAAAACTTCAGATTATATGACTTAAAATACATATATTGATTTACGGCACAAGGGTTTAAAAATTAGAAGTAGATTTATCGGGGTCCGAATAAAGGGGGTTTTACTGTACAGGAAAATTTTAGACTGATGATTTTTATTCCCTGTATATGATTTCCTTACGTCCATCTGTCCATTAGTGTTATATAGCAATTTTGATAAACATGTCCATGTTACATGGTAATGTAAAATAGACACGATAGGTTCATTGTGTCAAACAATTAATATTGTTTTGCTATTGTCGATAGAATAAGGGAATAGAAAATACTAATTTCTCGGTATTTGTAAAATATTATGAATAGAATTTTACAGAATTTATTTTTTCTTTTTAGGAGTCCTGCTCTTCATAGACGAAGCGGACGCATTCCTCCGTAAACGCTCCTCTGAGCGGATATCTGAAGACCTCCGCGCAGCATTAAATGCCTTCCTCTACCGCACATCGGAACAGAGCAGCAGCTTCATGCTGGTGCTGGCATCCAACACTCCCCAGCAGTTTGATTCGGCCATCAACGACAGGTACATCCAATATCAATTCATCGTTTGCTCTGCCAAATCATGTCTGCTATATAACAACCAATTTATCATTGAATATAATATAATTTCCACAGAATATAAAATCTGGTTCAATTAACCCGATCAGCGCCGTTGATGCGCAAACGTGCGAAACTTTGCGTATCCCATTAGGTCAGACACGCGCAAAAGCGTGAGAATTTTTCAATGTAAATGACAAATGATTTTTAACACGTCACCAATTTTAGACCGTACCGGCATCTATGGACAACGATCCTAAATGGTTACCGTATTTTTAAAACATTTAAATTTCGTAAAATTAGTAATTTTATAAGTGTTTCATCTGACAGATCTCAGGGTTCACTAGGGTTAGCGCTTGCAAAGTTTTTTTGCGAAGAAACGGGGAATCCTTCAGTTTGAAACTGTGCGTTTGGCTTGATTTTATTCCTGACTATTTACAATATTCATCAGTTTTTTCGCCATTTTCGTGTATTTAGTGCATTGTGAGTGAATATATCTATCTTGTGCATCTATAAAACAAATTTTTTTATCTTTATTTTAGCGAGGATCAAAAATTTTTTGTTTTTCAGTTAAATTCAGTACTTAAGTTTGCATCGGTTTGATATGTTCCCAATTATTTAAAATAACCGTCAGTTTGTTTTGTCATTTTCCTGTATATAGTGCATTGTGAGTGAATATATCTATCTAGTGTGCTTATAAAACTAATTTTTTATCTTTATTTTCGCGAGATTTGTTTATTTTAAATATTTCTTTTTGTGACTTTACAATGGCTGATGTGGCAGATAGATTGTATTGTATTATGGATCAAATCTGTGTCACCAGTGTGGCACGATTGAATGTTAATGTGTGTGTATTCGCGAAGGAATCAGTGTGATTGTACACCTCTGCCAAAATGCACAATCAGTCTGATGCATGTTGAGTGAACGCTGAAGGCGTGTGAATGAATGTGTGTCTAGTGTGAAGGTATATGACAAGTGGAGCGGGATGCGATTCAGGATGAATAAGATGAATGTACTCACAATTAACTCGATGGTTTATTGAAGTCACAAAACTTTACATATTAGGAGAATGCGGTTACAACAATATACGGAGCGCGAGTTTGAGCATGGTAACGCGGACGGCGGGCGGTGAGAGAATGGTTTGTACTTTGCCGGCGATGTCCCTCGAGCGCGATTGGTCCATTTGACACGCTCGAGGGGCTAGAGTCCAGGCAGGTCTGGCTCGCCACACTGATTTTACCTATGATTATGATGAAATTGTTGGACAAATCACCGGATCTGATGAGAGTGATGTGGAATTTGAATTGCCTGAGTTTGTTGAGCCGGACGAAAATGAAAATGATAAGCCTAACGAAATAGAAAATATTGCTTCTACTAGTCACGTCGACATTAGACTACTATTTCATCGGGATAGCGATTCATTCGTGCCTCAGAAGCATAATTTTGATTCATCTTTCTCAGGCGCAATGTTAGTCGCCAGTGAAGGAATGCGGGAGGCTGATTTTTTGAAAATATTTGTTGATATGGCATCAGTCGAACTGATTATAAACGAAACCGACCGACAATATCCGTTAATTCAGATAAATGGTAAATTAACAAAAATTGTTTTGGTTATAGATTGGACAAGATGATTGAGTTTGGTCTTCCCGGAGTGGACGAGCGAGAGAGACTGATCCGTCTTTACTTTGACAAGTTCGTCCTCCAACCCGCTGCAGAAGGTCACAGGTGCGTCATTTACTTTTTAGTATTCTTCCCCATAAAGTATTGATTATATCCTGCAGTAAAACAGTCAACAATTATTTAAAAATGTAATTAAACATAGTTCGACACGCTTGAAAATACAAAATTGATGTTTACGTAATATGTATTCTAGTTTTCAAAGTATTGAAGTATCAAAATTGTCAAGATATATTTATAGATGTCGCACAGAGATGGAGATATATTTTTATATGGAAAAGCGGGTTTAGAAGTCTTTTTGGGTGTTCATGTCCTGGCTAAAGTGATCACTTTACATAATATAACATTCAGTAATTCCACCCATGATAGACTACCACATCTATCAAATTTTTCTAAGTTGTATATATATTTTTAACTTGCACAACCTGTTTCGTATGTGAGTTGTATTTTTGCTACCGCCACCTGCAGTCCTATTTTTTTACTGTCTAAATTTTGATTGGAGTTTTAAAGCAATATCCTATATATATATGTGTTTTTTTTATATAGATATCTCATTATTAATAGTGACATCTGTATTGGATTATGGGAATGAAAAAGCTTTGGACTGCAGGTGGCGGTAATAAAAATAGAACTCTCATACGAAACAAATTGTGCGAGTTAAACATTTATATAATTTTAAAAAAATTGATAGATGTGGTAGTCTATCATGGGTGGAATTGGTGAACCTTGCATTTTGTAAAGTGATCACTTAAGCCAGCCGTACGATAGATTGTAAGCCCTATGAACACCCAAAAAGACTTCCTCACCACTTTCACATATAAAAATATAGCTTCGTCTCTATGAGACATCTGTAATACATCTTGATTAATGATGTCCCTCTGGGGATAAAATCCATTATCGTGTTCTTGAAAACTTTGGACGTACTCAAAATATTCTGAGTAGTAAAATTGTTTTACTTGACCTAAGTGTGTTAATAAATTTGAGACTGCCTAACACATCGCTAGGAAATGCATTATTCAAAATTACCAATCCAGTTGGTAAGTTGTATGCACTTCTTACTATTTAAATATTACTTACAGTACATATTTAAAAAGATACGCATGTTCATTTTTATGTTACAACTTCCATTCTCCACAATTTCTCTTATCTATTTAAAGAGGGTATGGAATAATCGAACCCTGTTCTTCCAGACGCCTGAAGGTGGCCTCATTTGACTACGGCTCTCTCTGTCGTCGCATGGCCGTTATGACGGCCGGCATGTCCGGCCGAGCCATCAGCAAGCTGGGTGTGGCGTGGCAGGCGGCGGCGTACTCATCGCAGGACGGAGTGCTCACTGAGGACATGGTCATTGCCATCTGCGAGGAGGCCATTGAGGAGCACCAGCTTAAGGTGACTTGATTAAAGGCGATTCCTAGTGTGCGATATTGTTGAGTTTTGAGATCCCAGACTGTGTTGACAACGTAACAGCAGAGTTTTTCAAAGCAATGTGTTGCAAATGCATAAGTTGATAATTTTAGAAAAATTTTAAAATATGTTTTGAATGCAGTCGCTGAAGATTTAATAATTTAGAATGTAATGAATTTGAGTTTTTGTAGGAAATATAGTTCTATCCCTTCCATAATCATGTTTCCACAACTATTAAAAGCAATGGCAGCAAAATCCACTTCAACCAATCAACCCGCAAGGAATTGTCACGTGACAAAATGGCCGCTCCATACTAATGTGAGAGTTTTTAACTGTAAATGGTTACGGATATTTTATACGAACCGTATGTTTTTCCGAGAAAGGAGCCATTCAAGTATTACGTTAGCAGAATTTTAGTAACTTTTAATCCCCCCCCCCCCTTGTCAGCAAAAAAATGTTATCATTGGGTTATATTTTATATTTGGTATTTATATTTTGTATACAAGTCGAGTTACCATATTATGTGTTTAAATCAGTGTCTACTAAATTTTACAAAAAAATATGAAAAATAGATAAATACGAAAAGCGCATGCAGTAATTTACCTACTTCAGTTCTTTCTAACTTAACTATAAAACATCGCGTCAGAGCAAGTAAGCATCAAATATTTTGGGGAATCCCTGAACATGCTTTTCGCTTTCGAGTATAGACAAGTAGGGTTGCCATATGTATTCAAATCGAAATCTACTAAATTTTATTGAAAAATCATAAAAAGTAAATAAATATTATTGACGTAATCGTCATCCGTCCCCCATGTCATCAAAAATAAGCAAAGCTAAGACCCCCCGCCCCCCTTTGCTGCTTACGTAATACTTGAATGGCCCCTAAAGATTCTCTTCGTTTCGTTGAAGTCGTATTCATCGTCATCAGGAGAACGACCCGCGGAGGCATAGGGCGGACTAATTAATGTTTCCGGGGGCGTAAATTATATGCACTTTGTTGTGGAGTGTTCACTTCTTCTTTTAATTAACCTTTTAAGTACGTCGGCAGACTTTTCTGCGACGTCTCTCAAAGGTTGAATCAAAGTCATGAGAATAGGACGCCAAACAAGGGCGGCGACTTCAATGAAACGTCGAGAATCATTTCTCGGAAAAACATACGTTCGTATAAAATATCCGTGACCATTTACAGTTAAATATGTCTAACGACTGTAATCAAACCTTAACTCTTTAATAATGTGAGAGTTGTTGATGTTGTTTTTATACTAAAACATCATAGCAAAGACAGCAATATTCAATTATGTAAATAGCAAAAGTAGCGATTTCTACAATTCGGCAGCAAACAGCAGTACCCATATTTAAAGGTAAAATAAAAGAAAACTAAGGTAGCAATTGTTGTTAAAAACTTATTTTCAATAAGATGTAGGTTTCATAGATTCCAGAGAAATTTTCTGGAGTAATGCCGTTTTTTTTGTATTTCAGAAACACTTCAATGGCCTTGCTGACTTTGCTTCGTATACAAAATTAAATCTTAAATTTTTTCCCAGAGTATAAAATGGTTGAAAATATTTTTCATTTATAAAAATTGAATCCCATGCAAACATTAAAATAAAAAATGCATCTGTATATACATAATTGACTTATTTAAAAAATTCCCAGATGGACTGGCTGTCAGTGGAGGAGAGATATCACGGCATGCTCCAATACCTGGATCCAAAACCGGCCACCGCTGACAAGATGACCATCAAGGTGGGGCCGCACAGCATCAGCAACGAGACTGAAACCGCCTCCACCAAGACTGATGAAGCCGTCGTCGCGGAGAATGCGCGGGCCTTCGTGCAGGAAGATAGCAAGAAACAAAGTGACGAGGTGAAACAAGACCCGGGAAAGAAATGACCCAAAATCCGGCTCAGGAAAATAAGAATGGATTTGGACTTGAAAAAATAAGTTAGTTTTCGTACGTTATATGTGAATTTTGGACATTGTGTACTTTTCCACGTACGTTTATTTTTAACTTTCAAAATTATAAATTACAGCTTTGCTTTTAATGTTTTTGGATTTGATGGATTCTCTCTGACTTCCGTTTAAAAATATGATTCATGTGAGATGATGTTATATGAGTTTGATATTGAAAACCTTCTTGGTAATTATCTAAACAAAGATATTCGTTTTGGAGGAGTACAGTTTCAAATAATATTGAATTTTGATTATTGGCATGTTTCATCATGGGGTTTGTTGTAATAGTACAATTGTATAATGAGTCGATAACTTGATAGGAAGCCATTCTTTTATATGATCCTAGCGAGTAATGCCGTCTAATACCAAAGCTGCATATATGTACAGTAGAACCCCGTTAAAAAATTAAAAAATCGCAATAAGAATGTGAAATTTGCCAAAAATCATAAAACCCATGAAAAAAGACATTAACTTTGTGAAAAACCTCTGTATTTTTACATATTTGAAGAAATCACTTTGAAAACATAATATTTATTATGCTTATATAAAGATCGCAATATTTTTATTGCTAAAGTACCCGATGTTGACATATTTGTTTATTGTCAAAATATCAAATATTTTTTTTCAATTTGTCTAATTTGAAAAAAATTCGAACTATGTGACCTGATATGTATTGATTTAGGTGCAAGGGGCTGAAAATTATTTTGAATTTCCAATTACCGGGGTTTTCTAATTATCGAGGTTCATCTACTACGAAATCAACATTTTGAGAATTAAGGCAAATTTTGAGTAATTGGGGTTCAAATTAACGGCGTTTTACTGTTCGTACTCAACAGATATTGGCAATCATTCAGAATCCACAGTAAAATATAGAAGCACCCCATTCTAATTTCATTTTTATTGTAATTTATAATCAATCCTCTATTCCAGACTTCTTGGAATATGAACAAACATGATTATGACGTGTAAATATTTAGCAAGCAGCTTTTTGTGACGTGTGGTACAATTTCTCAAACCATTTTCAGTTTTCTGGTTTGTGTCTGGGGTATTATGCTGTGTTTTTACGACCTTTCTGGCCGACGTTTTGGTTCCCATTGCAGGGCTGATGTGTTGTTGTGTGTGTTGGTGTTGTGGTTAAGTATTGGCTCGCAATACCCTGTCGAAAGCAGGGTGAGAACGTTGTCAGTGTTGTGTTAAGTATTGGCTAGCAATATACGGCACAGTGGCTAGCAATTTACGGCAAGCAATAGCAATGCGAGCCAATACTTAACCACAACACCAACACACACACAACAACACATCAGCCCTGATGATGGACCCTGCAATGGGATCCGAAACGTCACCCAGAAAGGTTGTAAAAACTGGAAGACACGAACCAGAAGATTCTGAGTGGCCGTGAAAACCTAAGAACATTAATGTTCATATTGTACCAATTTAAAAAATACATACTTTTCACGTCAAATTCTTACTATTTTCAAAGTAAGCCAAGTGCTTATGCTTTGATAGTAGGACTTGCTTGGGGGTCGTCCGCGACGAGGCTCGACCCCCGACTACCTCCTGACAAGCACGTTAATATAGCTCAACGAAATATATTCATTGTTCACTTTGCATTTTCGTACGGAGGTTTCAATGTCATCACTTAGAGCATTAAAATTCACCGGATATTTTCAACCATTAGTGATAGTTGATTAACGGGACTGATCAGGTGTTGTCTAGTTCATCATACTGATGAATTAAAAAATAAAATATAGAGTTATTTCAGCGATGATGAAGCATTTATTGTTTGTTAGAATAAGGACGACAATGTGATTTTTTACCCGCGCTATGTTGTTGTTAATTATGAGTTGCGTCACTTTCCCGATGTTTCTTCTTCGTGAGTTACGTTTATTCCGTTTTGTAACAAACGAAGGAAATGTACAATTTGGAAGGTGGCACGGCTCGTTGTTTTATTCTAAATGTGTTAAAATTATTGTTATAATGAACGGTGTGATGTATTTCTTACAATATCTATCTGGAGTAAAGATGAAAAAAACTGTTACCAATTTCAAACAATTTTTTAAGCACCGCATGGTATTGTTGGTGGCTATTTTTTTAAATATTAATTTTAAATTTTACTCCTTTGTACGTTTAATGTACTCATTGTAGCACAACTTGTCCATACACAATTTAATTTATCATTGTTATTTTTTAATTCATTAACCATTTCGCACAAGACACTTTCCCGCTGGATTGGATTTCTGCTAACTTTATATTGTAACCTTTAAATATATATTAGAAATACCAGTTGCTGCATTATCATGTAAAAATAGGAGTATTATTAATTTGCATGACCATTTTCAATGTTATATTAGATATACAGTGTGTCCGGCAGAGGCGTGAAGTTAGAACAAGAAGTGTGACTTTTATTTATACATGTATCTGGAAAAAAATTTAAATTAAATATTTATCTGGCAGAATATTATGAAATATTAAAATCTAATAAGGTAATTTCACATTTTTTTTTAAAGAAAAGTCTTAACTTTGGTTTAGAAAATACATTTATGAAAAAGATTTTTTTTTAATATGTATGTTAACACTAAAAAAACAATTTTGAAAATCATGATTTTAAACTCCCTACAAAACGCTTATTTTCGCAAGTGACGTTAAGCATGAATTTCTATGTCATCTGACGTTTAACACGTAATAGCACACTCGCGTATTTAGACATTTATTCTTTTTTACAAAATAAGCCGGCTTTTGAAAAAAAAAAAAAAAGAGAAAAAGTTTTTTAGACATTATATGGTACCCAAATGTGGAAATTCATTCCTGAAAACTGAAAAATGAATCCAACATTATAGCATCAGTTTTCGGTAAGTTATCGGATTTTCCTTGTGAAAATCCGTCCTCCATTATTTTAAATGTGTTCTTAGATAGTTGTTTTATTAAAATAGGTCACAAACACGGCAAAATCTATATAAAAACCATGCAAACATGAGTAAAAACAAAGTGAAGACAAACAGTGACTATAGAAAATAAATAAATTACAGCGAAAATCACATATTATGGTTTATCTATAATTCCTGCTAAACAAAGTCACGACCAATCATATCGCATTTTAATGGAATCATATTTTTTAAGATTTTTTACTAGCCACACTGGGTTACAAAATATAATTTATTTTTCTGAATCTATTTCATATATTTTCATAGATATCTGTAAAATGTGAAATTACCCCTATTACTGTGATATAGAATATTACGAGATGTATCTCTTTTTCGGTTTCTTTTCAAAATATACGCAAATTTCCCATAATCGATACAAGTTACTGTAACGATAGTTCAACTTTATAAAAAAATGAGTCGGAAATATTGAAAAAAAAAATGCAAACTTTGATACTGCATATTTCCATAACTATTGATATTAGGTCATGGTTACTCAAACATTTTCGACTCATTATCGTGGCAGGAGTCCACCTGTAGAGGCTCCGACACCGGTCACCGGACATACTGTATGCGGTGGACATACCTCCTTTCAATCAGTTGCAAATATTACAGCGATGCACAAGTACAGAGTACATTCTCTTTTGCATTCTCTGCGAGTGTTGACTCTGAATTTTATTACATTCAATATTTATTACGCGCCATAAAATTACGGTCATTCTATCGTCTCATATATTTGTCAAATCATAGTTTGCGACAGTGAAAGTTGAGTTCAGCCAGGGGCGTGCAGTGGGAACATCGCAGCATGATTTTTACGTAACCAATGATTTGGCAGAAAAAAAATAGGAATACAGTACATATTTCGTAATATTTCATCACAATTGTTATCATAGCATTCATATTTTGATATATCATAAAAATCTAGCATAAATATTTGATTTCTATTTTTTTTCCAAAATATACATTTACAAAAGTCATGCTTCAATGTTCTTAATGCGCACGTCTGAGTTCGGCCTAGATTACTGGTCGTACAATGTTTTTGTATTTACCACAATTTGATGGATGGAAGGCATTGATTCCATTTAAAAGAGTCTTTTACATTGATTTGTCAGTAAATAAGGCACATTTCATATCTTTGGAGTATTTTTGCTACTTATCTATAAACATAAATCATTAAATTTAGTCATCATGATTTGACAAGCTGACGATAAGTTGAATTGGGATGTTGGTATCACTTTTTAATTACGTTCTCTTGCACAGCGATGATATGGTCATATCAATGAGTAGAGCTAAAGATGAATATAGCAGCGTTATGTCGAATTAAATTTCTGAGATAGTGGTTTGAACGTTTTATCAAATGATACCAATTGACAATGTTGCAATTTGTTTGTTGCATTTTAAAGTGACATGTATTTAATTTAGTTTTTGCCATTCGTCATGTCAATTACTGCAATAAAATGTACGTATATACATATTTAATGTGACTACTTGCTAGAAATTGAGGTATCGTGAAGTTGTAATGTATAGTAGGTGAGCTCCCGTACGGAGCCCGCAAGTATCGGATCAAAATCGATTTATTTTATTTATATTTTTGTATTGTTGGCACAGTAACAGTTTCATGTTTTACTTCAAATGCGTATTGTTAGATTTCTTACGTGATCATTTAAAAACTAATTGTATATATTACATAGTTAATAGAATTAAAAAAAAATTATATTGTATCATGTCTCGTGAATAAATTACCAGATTTCTTACTAAAACTTGTTTACCATAAAAATCTACCCCTGATTTGTTATTCCGACATCCTGCTAAAAATATAAATTCTCATTCTTGAGAAGATACAGGTGAAATTTCTATCACAGTATCTGTGTGTTTTTATTTATTTCAATATACGGCACAGAAGTACCTTTCACATAATAATATATACAAGAAATTCAAGGAGTAGAACAGCGAAAAAATTACAAAATTGACAATATAGTGTACATAGTTTAAAGTTATAACAGTAATTTAGAAAAATGAGGTGTGAAGTATATAAGATAAAACATAATTTAGAAAAAGAGGATGTGAAGTATATGTAAGGTTAAACAAATTGGTATAATAATTTGTTTGTGATTGCATTATGAACTCAGGACGGCAGGGCATAGAGCTTTCAGTAGCGAATCTTTATATTGTGCTAAACTGGAATTAAAAATATCAGAGATATTCGCATAGGTGTTACCTAGCCTACGCAGTCTGGGTACAGTAAGAGAGTTTAAATGCGAGTTAGTGTTGTCATGATAAAATAGTGTAGGTATTCGAGTAGCTCTTTCAGGCGCGTGAAACATAAACAAACAAAAAATATCCGGGGTGCCTAAAGTAAAATCAAATCAGATACAACTATCCCGCTGGATAATGGCAATAATCCAGTAAAAATTTGTAATCTTGTCTAGTTGATATTTTCAATTGGGATGTGAATTCGATAGTTAATATAACATAGAAATTTGTGTTGGATGCGTTCAAGTGTGTAATGTAGGTCATTGTAATGAGGACTCCAGACAGATGAGTTGTATTCAACCTGTTGTAATTGTATTGACAAGATATGGAAAGACTGCAGTACATTTATAACGTTTGTCAGGCTTGAGCAGACTCTGGTGTATTCAATATTTCGTGTGGTGTAGGAACACAGAAGACCAAGGGGCCGTCCTTGGAGGATCTGGCGGAAACAGTTGGAGGACTGCTGCGAAGCGAGGTTGCAACTAAATTGGGCTGACATTGAAGAGCGAAGCCCAAGCGAGGGTGCAACTAAATTGGGCTGAAATTGGAGGGCGAAGCCCAAGATGGGAAAAGTTGGGACCTTTTGTGCGGTGCAGGGACCCCGACCTAATAGGATAAGGGATAGAAGAAGAAGAAGAAGTAGAAATGTGAACTCTTAACAACACCTTGACATTTAAAAAAAAAGTTTTTTTGTTTTTTGAAAATTTCTAAGAATAATTTGAGTCATTGCTTATTAAAAAATTGACTGACTTAAGCAATACGAAGCTTGCGCGATAGGTGCATTTTTAAACAAATTTTATTATTCTTTCGCATTTCTTCATATTCCCCTTTTTAGACTCTGGGAGATAATATCTCAAAAACTATTAACCCTTAACCACCTAGCATATATTTTTGTTACACAACCACCTGTCATACGTCTGTGGGACTCCCGAATAAAATAATTCACAATGGTAAAATTTAGTAAAGAATGGTTATGTTTTTAATTAAAATTCTATTGAAGAACATATTAAACTCTTAATTAGAAAAGAAGACACATGAAAATCAGATTTTTTTTTCTTTTTATCATAAATAATTGTTACGGACAGGACAAAGCCTGCGCCTACCGTCAGGCAACCGAACTTTCGAGCTCTGTAGTTGACGTAATCACGTCATATAAATGATAGAAATTTCTGATGTGAATGAAACAGAGCAAAGGCCCCTTTCAGGGCCAACGCCGATCGCCGTGACCCGGTTGGGGATGGGTACCGTGCCGAGGACAGCGCGCGAGTTCTCGGCCGCGGTGGTTGTCCTTATACGTGTCTCGGCGTCAGGCGGCGGCACCCGGGAGAGGGGATGAGCGAATGCGGAGCCTCAGCTCCATGAGAACGCATCCCGCTGATGACAATGGAAATGCGTTAGAGTGCATGATCTGAAATGTGTATGTTTTTACTGAAAAATATTATATGAAAATATTAATGTTCAGATTTTTAACATTTCAGAGCTCTCTAATATGATGGAAATTAATGGTTTTTTGATTTCAGATGGAACTGAATCACAATTCTATGTAATAAAATACCGCATTTTCATTGTTTTAATAAAAAGAGCGGGCGGGAGATGTTTTTATTTGCGCACAAGGCGCATTTTGTACCCTATTATCATCATATTTGCCAGATAAGCAACATTAAAGTTGTCTCAACACTTATAAAAGATAAGTAGTAGAGTCACACACATGCACACACGCTGTAAGACATAAAAAGTTGTCTACAGATGACACAATAAATGACTGACTGTATGGCATAACAGATTGCCAACAGATCATTGGTAAAAAACATACATTTTTTATGGCAAGGAAAAATCTAAATACTTTTTCAAATACATTATTAATGAGTGAATCACAATCACATTAATATGGAAACATAAGTCTGACACCACCAACACAAAACCAGCCGCCGCTTATGAGCGACATACTGGGCTGGGTTTTTTCCATACAAATGCTCATGTAAACACACAAACCGGAATAACTTCCGTCAGAGGTGTCCGATTTTGATAATTCTTTTTGTATAATGATCAGTGGATCAAGACCTATCTAGAGAATATACACACTCATATGTGCAAATAATTTTGAATAAATTACAAAATTAGTTTTTTGTTGAAAAGTTTAAAAATTCATAACTATAGTAAGCTGCGACTTACAATAAAGTGTGATATATCAACAGATGCGCTGCGACGCACTCTATATAATAGACACAAAAAACTAAACCTAAAAGTTAATTTGGATTTTTAAGAGATTTAATTGTTAAAATTTCATAGCCCACCGGGCCAGAAAATGAGATATATTTTAACTGTTGCTTTAATAATAATGTCTCAAGGTTGCCACGCAATATGTCAGGCTGTTTATTGAGACGCAGTCCATGTAATGACATATATGTAAATCCTCCGGGGGAGGTGCGTTTAATTTAATAATTAAAAAACTGTAATATATGTAGTAGAAATAAGCGGCCGAAACGCGCCATTTGTATGCAAACTGTAACTTGTTTTAATTGGCTTCGAGGCCGGGGCCTCCTGGTCCCGGCCGAGGGTATAAATATCGCATCAAGGCGGACCGGCCTTCAGTCTGGTTTAAAACGCCGTGGCAAACCCTTCACGTGTGTTTCATTTACTCTACCCGACTACCTCCTACGATTTTGCTGCCTGCTGACATCGCTCGCTCTCGAGCTCGAGCCGAACTACGTCATCAAGATCTGCTGTTGCTGCCTGCTAACGCCGAGCGCTCTCGCTTCACGCCCGGTACTTGCTATCGGCGGCGATCGCCTTGCGGTGTGCTGACACGGAGCGGACATTCACGCTCGGTACCTACTGCTTCTGCGGTGTGCTGGCACTGAGCGGACGTTCACGCTCGGTACCTACTGCTTCTGCGGAGTGCTGAACGCTGGCGCTGATTTTGCCAAGCTAAGTATTTCTTCGCAGTTCAACCGTCTTTTTTAAGACGATTATTCTTGACGACCTCGTCGAGTTTAGACATTTTGCTCGAAGCAAATTCTTTTGCTGTCGCCTCTGGTGCACATTCCCGTGTACTAATATCGCTCTTTTTCCAGCTGCTCACACGGTGCGCCCGTACTGTGTGAGACATCCCGAAGGCTTCTGAAGCGGAATCAGCGGACCGCACCTTTGTTGCCTGTTCTGTGCGGAACAATAATTGTCAATACCTCTTATTTCAGGCTTACAAACTAATATATTTGAAAAGTGAGATCCACAAAAATTATCATGTAGAATAGGAACTTCTTACAACTTTTTTTTCAGTGTTGAATAATTAACAAACGTAGAAAAAAATTAAAATTCTTCATAAAATCACAAATTAAATAAAATTGCAGGCTCTAAATTTATATTTTTTCACGTCAGCGAAAATACAGCTTGTTTGATCATTCAAGGCAAATTGGTGCTTTACATTCGAAACACATGTATTGTGTATTGCGTTTTTTTGTGTATTTGCAAGTTGAACAGTTTTTACGAACCGTCAACCTTTCTTCAGCACTGCTGCTACATGGAACTGCTGATGAAGTGGTCACGTTTCTGTGGAGGATACGTTGAATTTCACATTATTGCAATTTCACACATTGTAATTTCACATTGCATTCGTCATTAAAAAAATGCTGCTAAATATCCAGTGAACAAGACAAAGAATTATGCTCACTCTGATATGCTGGTTTTTTATCTTCTTTTCCCTGCACTATCTTATGCTGCAAAGTTCTCAATCGTAAAAACGGTGAGGAAGATAAAAAAGATAATAACAACGAAAGTAATTCCTTTCAAAATAATTCTTCTTCCACGGTCTCCATCGACTTTCAAATCATCATCTTCAGATGAAAACTCTTCGTTTCCAAAATCGTAAAATTGAAGACAAATGATGTTGAGATAGAGAATTTTCTTTAACACCTAGTGCAGTTTGCTCTTCGTATACGGAATCAGATGCACAACTTTCTTCCAATACATGATCGAGCCCAACATGATTTTGACAGATCTTGTTCCAAACACTGCTTGATATTATTGTCACTAAGAGCCATTTTAAAAGAAAACCATAAAAACACAATTAAAAAAAATTACATAACCACCTACCATAGGTCTCTCAGACCCCCTGCGATAGTTTTTTACTCACCTGAAGCAAACACACGCACGTACGAGCGCTTGCGCGACACTTAGGGGCGCGGGGAAAAGGTATAGGAACTAACAAGTTAGTACGAAACTTGGGCACAAAAATATTCACGATTATCAATTCCACGGGGTCTGTGAGACGTATGGTAGGTGGTCAAGGGTTAATATTATCTACGATGTAGCATATGATTTTTTTGGTAAAATGTGCCGTTTATTTTTAGTATGAATTTATAACATCAATTTTTTTAGGAAAAAAATTAAATTATATTCAAACTGATGTCATTTGCATAAAAACATTTTTAGATACGCCAAATGATAGACATTATACATAATTTCACAATAAAATAATTAACTTTTCATTTCACTGCAACCCTGGCCATATGATTGTCTCCAATAGCTGCGCGCGTCGCGGGGAAAGACCTTCTCGGGACATCACATAACTTCACAATGATAGTAAACAAATTTTATATGCGCAATAGTTACGCCAATTTTTTTTTTAAATTCATGTATTTTTTGATTCCTGATTTGATGAATAGGAGGTGGTGTAACCCCTTAACCACAAGAGAAAGAAGGTGGCCTCTAAGAGCAAGACACAAATGCCCCATTTTACAGAAACATTCGCCTCTACGGTAGACTCAGGGGCGTGCAGTGGGAACATTGCAGCTTGACTTTTACGTAACCAATTATTTGGAAAAAAAATCGGAATACAACATGTATTTCGTAATATTTCTATCACAAATGTTATCACAGTACTCATATTTTGACATATCATAAAAATCTGTAACATAAATATTTGATTTCTATTTTTTTCCAAAATATACGTTTACAAAAAAGTCGTGCTTCAATGTTCCCACTGCACGCGCCTGGGGGTAGACTCATCCATTTATTTGAGAGAAGGTAAGAAAGCTCGCCCTGATTGGGGGGAGGGTGATGTAAAGAAGAAAATTCCCAATGCATCGGACCGATCAAATGAGAAAAGCAACGCTTCTCTGGTGACAGGTCTCATATGTGCGGGATGCTGAGAAAATGCCGTACAGTTAAGAGGGCGAGAGATCTTCAGTCGCGAGGGACTGGTGAGGAAGGAGAACTATGAACATGTCCGATACAATGTGACGGTAGAATTTAATGTGGCGTGCACTAGGCCTGGGTGCTATACGACGAATTGTACGGCCACCAATGGTAGCTTTCATCCGGATTGGGGGTACATTCAATATCATGTCGAAAAAGTATGCGTTCCTGTGGGAAGCCTTTGCAATTATTGAAATTTAAATATAATAATTCCGTTGTCTGTCCGTAACTTCGTGTAAACGTTGCTATCGCCGAGCTTGTGTGAAGTAAAAAATTCTGTACATATAGAACTTAGCAAAGACATGAACTTTAATATTATGTTCCGTGATCAAGGAAAATTCCAAGTTCTCAAGGAAAGAGTTGAAAAGTATTCTAAATATAATTATGTGTAATGAATGCATACATTAATTTCCGCTTCAAAAACAGATGTCAGCTGTGCCGTTGAACATATTTTTCACGTCTGTTTTTATTTTTTAATGAAACACTTAAATTTATTAAATATACTATTTTTAATGAGACACATAAAGTCAATTTAAAAAAATCAAAAAACCCGACTGCGTAAAAAGTGAACTTTCAAAAGTGAACAAGTCCAGTAGTTTAGAATTCTGTTAAGTAATATTGAATAACCACACCACTGAAATAGTATCATGATCGATACACACATAAAACAAATAATAAATTCTAATGCGGAACGTAGCAACATTAACAACAACAGGGTAAGGTATATTTTATGGATTTTGCCAAAAATTACACAAAACACAAGCACATCTTTTTTATATTTCTAAATACTTTATTTTGGTTGGTGATTCCAGATAAAGAATATTATATTAAATACATGCATTATATTAAGAAATTTATATAACACATTATTTTTATAATATAATATTATAATCAGAAAAATATATGATTTCAAACATAACTCAGTCACAAACATAATGAATATATTGAATGGGTAAATTATAACAACATGTGAATTTGTTGGCACATATCCATAATTATTGATATCAAATACATATAAGTGCATTATGAACATAAGTTAAGAGAGATAGAATAAGAAATGATGAAATTAGGCGCAGAACTAAAGTAGTGGATATCATGGATCGGGTAGCGAAGCTAAAATGGCAACGGGCAGGGCATATTGCAAGGCAGGATACTACAAGATGGACTCCCAGAGTTCTAAAGTGGAGATCTCGGGAGAATAAGAGAGGCGTCGGAAGACCTCAAAAGAGATGGGCCGACGACATAACCGCTGTGGGGAGAGAGAAATGGCTACAATTAGCAAATAACAAGGATGGAAGGGTATGGAAGAGGCCTATATCCAGCAGAGGAGAGATAAAGGCTGAAAAAGAAGAAGATGAACGTAAGTGTGGAAAGCAATGAATTTTTAACGCGTTTACGATTGCAAAAGTGCACTATAAACATAAAAACAGTTACTCTGCTTTGTGTGCAAGCACATGTTTTCTTAGCCTTGATATAATATGGCACGAATAATTGCACCGTGAACATGAAAATAGTTTTTCTCCAGTGCGCTTAAGCAGGCGTCATTTTAAGATTGATTTCTGATTGCACAAATAATTGCACTGTGCACATGAAAGGATTTTCTCTCCAGCGTGCTTAAGTTCGTGTATTTATAAGCGTGATTTCCGATTGCACGAATAATCGCACTGTGGACAGGAAAAGCGGTTTTTCACCAGTATGTGAGAACGTATGAATTTTTAAGGAACCGCTCTGCTTGCGAATGGGCACTGAGAACATGAAAACACCTCCTTACCAGCGGGAGTAAGAGCGAGTTAAAGCGTGGCTCGACCTTTTGACGGTGAATGAGGATGAAATCAAGGGGTTTTTGTGGGTGGAAGAGGATGCACGGATCAGATCATTTTCTCTGCGAGTATTCACGGAAATGTTTTTAGCGAAAAATCCGAAAAATTTTCTGTGGCATTGTTACTTAGATCTACAAAATACTTAAGATGTACTTATAAGAGGAATGTTATAGAAAGTACTCCTGGTTACAGGGTGAAGAGTAAACTTGTACACGCAATTGCATCTCTATACAATTGAAGAAGGTACTGAGTATGTAAGAATCGATGGATCGTTCATGCCGTGATTTAATATTACAAAATATGCTGTTAAAAATTATGTTATAACTGTGGCATTTCGTACCACAATTCATAAACCACCAATTAGGCCACACACACACATACGTGGCAAGAATGCCTCATTAGCAGGTCGAGGCACAAGCAAGGTATACGAGCTGTCTACAGGTCGATTGCACCGTCGGCAATTCCGACGATTTATCCACACACACAGCTACACTTCAAGAAACTTCTTTGTTCGCAAATCATATAAAAAGCGGCAACCGCCCTACACGGGCATGTCAGTCTTCCATCGACCCCCGGCGTAAGCCGGAGGCTATAGTCCTTCGAGTATCTATAATTGGCTTTGTAATCGTACTTATGTAGAACTTGTAACTGTTTTATCGAGGCAATAAAATCATCAAGCATTCTACGACTTTGGAGAATCCCGTCGCATGACGGGCGGTGACCCTTAAAAGCAGTTTCCCCAAATCCGTCACGCACATCATCCTCAACCAAAAAACCCCCAAATAACTTTTATATGAATAATTGTATGAAAGAACTTGAATGTAATATTGTAAGGAAGTGGAAATGAACGATTAGATTGTACTGTATGCCGCGATTGCAAAAATAAGTACATAATAAACATAAAAACAGTTACGTTGCTTTGTGTGTAAGCGCGTGTTTCCTAAGGCTTGATTTCCGATTGCACGAATAATTGCAACGTGAACACGAAAATAGTTTTTCACCAGTGTGCTTAAGCACATGTATTTTTAGGTCTGATTTTCGATTGCACGAATAAATGCACACTGAACACGAAAATAGTCTATCTCCAGTGTGCTTAAGGACATGTATTTTTAAGTTTGATTGATGATTGCACGAATAATTGCATTGTGCACATGAAAACTTTTTTTCTCCAGTGTGCTTAAGCTCGTGTATTTTTAAGTTTGATTTATGATTGCACGAATAATTGCAATGTGTACATGAAAACAGTTTTTCTCCAGTGTGCTTAAGGTCGTGTATTTTTAGGTTTGATTTTCGATTGCACGAGTAACTGCATTGTCTACACGAAAATTCTTTCTCTCCAGAGTGCTTTAGTTCATGCCTTTTTAATTCTGATTTCCAATTGCACAAATAATTGCACTGTGAACATGAAAACATTTTTTCTCCTGTATGCTTGAGGTGGTGTATTTTTAATTTTGATTTCCGATTGCACAAATAATCACACTGCGAACATGAAAATAATTTTTCTCCAGTGTGCTTAAGCTCATGAATTTTTAAGTCTGATTTCTGATTGCACGAATATTCGCACTGTGAACATGAAAGTAGTTTTTCTCCAGTGTGCTTGAGCTCGTGTCTCTTTAAACCTGATTTCTTATTGCACGAATAATCGCACTGTGAACATGAAAATAGTTTTTCTCCAGTGTGCTTCAGCTCATGTCTAATAAAGTCTGATTTCTCATTGCACGAATATTCGCATTGTGAACATGAAAATAGTTTTTCTCCGGTGTGCTTAAGCTCGTGTCTTTTTAAGTCTGATTTCCGACTGCACGAATAATCACACTGTGAACATGAAAACTGTTTTTCTCCAGTATGCTTAAGATCGTGTTTTTTTAAGTGTGATTTCCAATCGCACGAATAATTGCAGTGTGGACATGAAAAACGTTTCTTCTTGCAAGAGGGAGTAAGCATGCGCCGTTTTATGGATTTATTAGCATTGGAAACGGTCTCAAATTTTGGTTGCTTTTCAGGGGTAGGCGAAGACACAGTTCGATTTTCCGAAGAATGATCTTGTATTCTCAGGAGATCTGCAATATAAATATTTTTTGTTTATTCAAGTAAACTTGTTTGAATCCAGTTCTCTTAGGCCCGGATGTTTCAACTTGGATTAAAATTCGTTAGAAATTACGGAAACGGATCGTTTGACTGATGCAGAACGCAAAAATCTATGCTTTAAACGAACTGCTACTTTAATCCAACTTGATAAAACGGGCCTTAGAGGGTTTGTTCCATGGTGATAGTTGAGAGTCCTGATTTGAAATATTTTTGAGTAGATTTAAGTAAAGATAAAAGCGTGGCTCTACTTTTTGATGGTGAGTGAGGATGAATACAATGCTTTTAAGAGAAAAGTAAAATCTGGTGTGAAGAAAAGGGCGGCTGAGAAGAGAGGAGAGTGTGAAGGTATCTAAGAATATCCGGAACAACATCCTTTTTTTTCGGAAGGAGGTGAAATTTAATAAGTGAAGACAAAATAAAAGATAAATGGATAAAATATTTTCAGGCAACGTACGAGGAATCTGCTGACATACACATTGATAAGTTTGGACAAAAACGAAGTGGGTCTTGTGGGTCGAAAACGAAGTAGGAAAACGTATAAGTATGGAAGAAATAAAGTGTGCAATGAAGCAAGGTAAGGCTGTGGGCCCATTAGTGATTTTCTGGCTTCACAAGTTCATGTTCGGAGGAGAGCCGCACCCATTTAGACTGAAGAAGAGCCATTATTATGCCTCCGTATGAAGGAAAAGGGTCGAGAATGGATTGTAGAGCAATCAGTATATTAAGCTCAGCATGCCAACTTTATCCTGTTTGTAGATTTTAAGGCAGCCTATGGCAGTATAAACATAGAGAAACTCTACCTGGCAATGAACGACCTTGATATACCAGCAAAACTAACTAGCATAGTGAGACTCACAATGTCCGAAGCAGTATGCCAAATTAAGATTTAAATTACAACGGCTTAAGACAAGGAGATGCCTTGGCATTTCTCCTGTTCAACATAGCGCTGGAAAAAGTCATAAGGGATTCGGGCATTGAATTGAATGTGACAATATATACAAAGTCAGTCCAAATATTAGCATATGCTGATTGGCTGGGAGATATTGGTATGGGTAATTGGGAACAAGGCAAGCACTCACCTTTCTTCCTTCGATTTTGCGTTTCTCCTCTTGCCTCTTCTATATCTCCAAACTTCTAGCGGCGAGGTGTTTCACGTTAATTTCAATGTAAAGCACTCGCGTCAAGATTTAAATCTTTGTTTCAATTTGCGGTAGTTCACAGCGGAAAACTATGCGGTCACTTTTTTCTATTCCGATATTTTTTCTATTGCGATTGCAGCTGTTTTTCTGTCTTGTGGCGGCTTCGATTTTCAAAAGTGGAGCGGCTCTAGTACTTGCTTGGTTTCGGGAATGGGTAGGGACTGGGAGAGAAGGAATACCTTTTTCCTAGTTCACAAATTAATTTATGGCGCTAACATGCCGCCCGGGATGAAGGCTTGCCTTCATTAACAAGTGATAGAAAGAAGAAAAAAAATAAAAAAAATAAATAAGAATAATAATGAACTTAACATAGCGTAATAGCGTAGCGTTTTAGCGTAGCGTTTTAGCGTAGCGTTTTAGCGTAGCGTTTCAGCGTAGCGTTTTAGCGTAGCGTTTTAGCGTAGCGTAGCGTTTTAGCGTAGCGTAGCGTTTTAGCGTAGCGTTTTAGCGTAGCGTTTTAGCGTAGCGTAAGAAAGAAAATAAATAAAAAATATGGCGTTTAGCGAACTAAAGATAGGTTAAAAAATAACAAGATTTTTAACGCGTTTTCGAATCATGTTGCGTGCGGAAAGGATCCAGAAGTTTTGTCTCAGCAAGGCTAATAATAGACTTGCTCCAGCGTGTAGATTTTTAGTATGATAATAATCAACAATTAAGTGAACAATATGGTCTTTAGCAGGCAAAACGATTGGATGCTTTTGTGTAGAACTAAGTTGTGATTGGTTAAGTCGACCACCAACACGAATGATTTTAACATCATCTAAGTATGCGTTCAACTTGCGTAAAGCTATAGAGTCTATATTCAGGGAATGATGGCGTTGTATGCATTTAATTATGAAATTCTCTGTTAGTTCTAAATCGTTTGCAGAAATAAAACCGCGTGTTTTCAAGATGTTTGAAAAGCGTAGGACATATACCGAAGCGCGTAAGAATTTTAGATAACTTGACATTCGTTGTGCCAATTTGTATATAGCGTTATCTTGCACGTCACTATTAGACGGTACAAGAAGTGACACGGTCTTTGACTCGGGGATCTCCTCGTTTGAGCTTGTAGCAGCAACAGAGAATTGTATAGGCCACTCTTGCATCGGCCGGGTAAGCCATGAGGGACCGTGGTAATAAAAATTGTTATCAATTAGTTGACTTGGCATAACAGGTCGGGATATTATATCCGCAGGATTTTGAACACCTGGCACGTGGAACCAATGTTCAGCCGATAGGTTCTCATTTATGGCAGCGATTCGATTTGCAACGAATGTTTTAAACTTATAAGGAGCGGCGCGTATCCACGAGAGAGTAACTGTGGAGTCTGTAAATGCCAAGATTTTATTTAACTGAACGCGTTCGCAAATGATATCTCGTACGCATGCTATTAGATTTGAAAGAAGAAGCGCCGCACAGAGTTCTAACCTTGCAAGAGATACACATTTTGGTGAAGCAACTCTAGTCTTTGCGCATAACAATGTGACTTGTGCTTCATCTTCTTTGTTGTTTACTCGAATGTATAGCACTGCGCCATAACACTTCTCACTCGCGTCGGCAAAACCGACGAGCGCTACGTTTGAGTACGACTGCGAAATACCTACGTGACGGGGTATTTTTAACTTTTCGTGTAAATGAAGTTCTGAGTTAAACTGTTGCCACTGACTTTCAATGTAAGCTGGAGCATTTTCGTCCCATTCGAGATTTTGCTTCCAACACTCTTGAACTAATAATTTTAATAACGTGGTAACTGGACCTAACAAAGAAAGAGGGTCGAAGAGTCTAGCAGTTGTGGAGAGAATTATGCGCTTGGTGCATCTATCCGATTGACACACATCGGCGTTAATCTTGAATAGGAATGCGTCATCGGTAGGATTCCATCGGAGACCTACGATTTGTGTATAAGCCTCTTCATCAAATTGAACGAGCTTCGGCAATTTGAGATCAGCGGGAATTTTTTCCATTAATTCGGTACTGTTTGAGACCCATTTACCTAGGTGGAAACCACCAGATTTGAATAACTGGACTAGATCGCTATGAAGTTGGTAAGCGTTGTCAACCGTATCGACAGAAGAAATGTAGTCATCCATGTAAAAGTGTTTTTTGGCTGCCCATGCAGCTGCGGGCCAGCGAGAGCGTTCATCTGCTGCTAGTTGCCTTATGACGCGCATTGCCAGATATGGCGAACTCGAAATCCCAAAGCAAACGCGATTAAACTCGTAAGTTTGGATCGGGTCGCTAGGATGGAATCTGAATAATATACGCTGAAATCGGTGATGTTCTGGTTTCAATTTAACTTGGAAATACATCTTCTCGATGTCTGCTGAGAGCGCAATCGGGAAGAGCCTAAGATTTATTAGTAACTCAAAGATGCTAACTTGCAGATTTGACCCAATATATAGCAGATCATTAAGTGATTTAGTCGAACTTGACTTACAGCTAGCGTTTACGACTATTCGCGTGCGGGAAGTTAATTTTTCCGGGCGATAAACAGCATGATGTGGCATATAATAGCATGGACCGGGTGCGAGGTTATCAATCGCATTGATATAACCCTTGTCAATATAATCTTTAATGGTTTCATTGTAATCCTTGCGTAGTTCAGGAATAGAATCTAACCGTTTTTCCAATTGAAGAAAGCGTATTTTAGCAATTGTGTCTGTACGACCAATTTCCGTTGGTTCGCATTTAAATGGTAATGCTACAGTATAACGTCCCGTCGCATCGCGTGTGAAAGTTTCGGTGAATATTCGTTCGCAAGCTGCGTCATCAGGACTTAAATGTTTTCTAATCGGTACATTTTCCAATTCCCAAAAGCGTTGCGTTAAATTTTCTAAAGAAGGTTCGTCAACTATTGCGTGTAGGGCGCGTTCAATCGGTTGCACGACACAGTCTGCTTTTCCCATGATGACATAGCCAAACGAGGTTTGTATCCCGACTGCATTTGAGTCGGATGACATCACCTTTTGGTTTCCCAGCAAGAAAGGAAATAGTTCATTGCCTATTAAAAGATCAATATCCGCGGGCGTATGGAAATTTTCGTCAGCTAAGGGTAGGCCGTGCAAATGTTGTAGTTTGTGAATGTTCACATAAGCGTTTGGAACTTTATCCGATATTGTGCTGATTACACGTGCGTTTATTTTGAATCTGCAGCGTGCATCAAAGCGCGAATAGATTGTCAAATCAGCGAGGCCAAATACTGGCTTTTCAGAGTTCCCTATGCCTCTGACTGTTGCTGGAGAATTTAAAATATTCAGGTTAAGGCGATCACAACAATTTTTTGTAATAAAATGACTTGTAGAACCACTGTCTAACAATGCTCTGATTTTTAATATTTTGCCGGAATCGTTTAAAGCGTATATTACCGCAGTAGGTAACAGAGTAATCGAATTAGAAGAGCTTGGACGCGTCTGGTTATACGTTACATTGCTATGCATAGAGAGTGGAAAATTGGAAGCGACGGCTGCGTTTACCGTTTGTGATTGTGGGGCGGGCGATGATGTTTGCGCGCGGTTAAGCGACGTATTATCATTAGACGATAAGCGTGTATTTGCCATCGAAGACTCTATGTGAAGTTTAGTGTGATGCATTCGCTGGCAGATGGCGCATCTATTTTGCGATTTACATTTTTTCACACTATGAAAGCCCAAACAATTAAAACATAAATTATTATTTTTCACGAAATCATTTCTATGATGAGAATTTAAAAGAAGAAACTTATCGCATTTATAAAGTGGATGAGGATTATCGTTTTTACAAAAAGGACACTTAGGAAAGCTGTTATTGACAACGAATGATTGCGCAGAATAATTTTGTCTTTTATTATAATTTTTATTAACTTGCGAAGTAGAAGATTTATTATAATTTGAAGAGTTAGTTTGAAAAGACCCTGCGTTACGAAGCGTGTATATTCGGTTTTGTTCCTTCACAAAGGTAATCAATGACTCAAATGTCGGTATATTTTCATGGCGTTTTGCTTGTTCAAAAAGTGTTACAGTTTCTTTATCCAATTTGGATAACGCGATATGTGTAAACGTAAAGTCAGCTAGATCATCTAATTGAAGTTGTTTCAATGCGGAAAATGCGGAATAGAATTTTTCTAAGAACGTGTCTAATGCGTTTTGCGAGGGAGTTTGACTACCCCTGAAATTTAAAATTTGTTCTAGGTATAACGTGGCGAGAGTACGTTTATCTTGATACTTATTTTTTAGCGATTTCCAGAGAATCTCATAATTAGCTGCAATAGGCGGGACACCTGCACATACCAATGAAGCCTTACCAGTAAGTTTTCCGACAAGGTATTGTACCTTTTCCGCGTTTGACAGATGCGGATTCTTATGAATTAGCGAATTAAAATTTTCGTAAAATAAAACCCATTGGTTTGGATTACCATCGAAACCTTTTAATTCTAATGCCGGAAGCTTGCTATTTATTTTTTCGTAATTATTTATTAGCGGTTTTTGATTTTCTAATTTTGTAAGCCCTACTTGTATCGCTTTTATCTGACAATATAACTCGTCGAACGCGCAGAGATCTTTGAAATCGGGTTCATATGTAGAATCACAGCTTAGTATCGTTATATTTAACTGGTCCGTTACTTCAGTGTATTCTCTTCTAGTATTTTCCAATGACTGTATGCGTATGAGAAATAGATCTCGTTTTATTTCTTCATCTACTTGTTTACTTAAGTCATATAAGGACTGCAACATTGAAAATAAACTTTGTTTTTTAGCTTGTAAAATCCGTATCTTGTTTTTTATTTCACTATCTTTGTTTCGCGTAGCCATTTTGAAAATTCACTGAAGAAATGTGTTGATTGTAATTATTTTTAAAAACTGTAGAATTAATCGAAATTTAAATAAATTAAAATATTATTTTTATAATATGAAAAGTTGCAATTAGTTATGACAACCCTGCTTTAGTTTTGAAAAATCTTAAATCTTGATAATTTTTATTAATAATACGCGTTTCTAATAGAAATAAATAACAAATTACTTCGACGTTTGATTTTAAACGTGCTTCGGGTTTTTCCGTCAACCGAGCGGAAATTACCGAGCGTGGTGTGCCTTCGGCAATGTTCGGCGCTCTCCGTGTTTCCGAGCTTGTAATTTGTGTACAATTTGAATAGTTTTCAAACGAGTTTGTAGGTAGTATATTTATTTATTATTCACGCAGTTAAATATATAACGAATGGGAATATATTTTTTCAATATAATAGTAACTACGCCAAGTGATTTTATAAGCGTTATGAGATAAATAAGCGTTTTTAACGAAATGTTTTGAATTGAACAAAGTCGTCGTATGCGGTTGTTTTTTGAGGCGATCACGATAGATATAAGCGGAATGTCGGTATTATGTATGCGTTTGGTATGCGATCGTAATTATGTTAGATACAAGGGAAGCTAGGAAGCGGGTATATCCGGTGGAAGGACCATATGGTTGGGAGATATTGTGATGGGTAATTGGGAACAAGGCAAGCACTCACCTTTCTTCCTTCGATTTTGCGTTTCTCCTCTTGCCTCTTCTATATCTCCAAACTTCTAGCGGCGAGGTGTTTCACGTTAATTTCAATGTAAAACACTCGCGTCAAGAATTAAATCTTTGATTCAATTTGCGGTAGTTCACAGCGGAAAATTATGCGGTCACTTTTCTATTCCGATATTTTTTCTATTGCGATTGCAGCTGTTTTTCCGTATTGTGGCGGCTTCGATTTTCAAAAGTGGAGCGGCTCTAGTACTTGCTTGGTTTCGGGAATGGGTAGGGACTGGGAGAGAGGGAATACCTGTTTCCTAGTTCACAAATTAATTTATGGCGCTAACAAATTAGGTACTTTATATTATTATTTTCCATATATAACTTTTTAATATTTTGATCTATACTTCGATTTTTAAATATTATTTTTGTTTTCCTGATGAAGAAGCCATTGGCTTTGAAACATGTTGATTTTTTTCAATAAATAAGTGGTTTAAACAAAGTTAATTTATATTAATTATAATTATGTTACCACAAAATAAATTTGCTACATTTGAAGAAAAAGTATTTTAGTTTTGTTCCGAAAATAAAGTACAATCAAACATTTCTAGTTGCATTTTATAGCTTTGATTAAATTATTATATTCTTTCCCCCCCACTCTCTCGCATATCTCATCCACTTCCTACCTGGACAAAATGGAAACATTGTTATAATTTAGAGCTTTACAAAACTATGGCGCCTTTCCACCACTTTTTCTTAAACAAAATCTGTTACCCGTTCGGGTAGGTATATAACGTAGGTAGGTATATAAATATAAGCGCAAACACATGAAATAAAATAATGTTTTATTAATAAACTAAAATCACTGGACGCGAATTCAACTTGAAATCCATTCTGTAATTCCACTTTTATCTATAAATTCTGATTCACATCATTTTATAGCACTGATCACAATCTAGCACTTCTCACACGACTGTAGGTATTTTATCGCTGGTAAATATCTGCATTGAAGTCGTCGCCGCTTGTCGCTTGTATTCTGCGGCTTGTCTTTGGTCTTGCTTCGGTCAAAATAAAAGTGTCCGATACAATTCCGTCGCATATTTATAAAACCCAATGTTCTCCTCGTAGTAAGTTTCCCGCATAGTATAATTAATCCTTTTTTTTTCTATTATGTTCGGAAGATTTCAATTTTATGTAATTTTTATTGTGTTAGACTTTTGAAATCTCATGACATATGTAAGTCAATAAGAGAAATAATTATATTTCAGTCTAGGGTTATTAGTTATTAGCCACCGCAAAATCAATTTTTAATGACGTGTTTTGTGGTAGTAGTAACCGAGTCGTGGAGCACCCATTTTATCGCGATTTAATACAACCCCAGTCCTGCATCCATTGAATCTGCTCGATTGATTGAACTAAACTTGTTCGGTCATGTTTTATGATAACACAACAACCCCAGCCCCTCTCGACCCCGTGCCCCGCAGCCTGCTCTTGAATTATGCATATTCGGTATTGGAAATCATTTAACGAAGTTTTATCCGGAAATGGATTGTTTGATCAAGCGCGGAGTATTATTGGCGCGGCAGACTGACTATTGCAAATCGAATGGGAGTTGAACACGTCTAGATCATCGCACATTCTAAATCACAAAAATACACACTCGGTCTGTGTCTGATGTGTGTCGATCTCAAACAAAAAAATGTTATTTCTGGAATGGTTAAACAAATAATAATTTCTAATATGCAAGACTAGCGGTAAATAATGGAATTCTAATATCGACACTGATTTATGAAAATGAAGCCTGGAGGCGGCCAAAGAGGAACGAAAGTAGACTGAATGCAGTGGAACTTCCTCAGATGTATGTGAGGCAAATCTATTTATGATGGAGTAAAGATATGTAAGATATTAGGATTGAGTATAAAGTTGATCTTAATTAATTAAAAAAGGTCGCTCGGGTGGTTTGTGCATATTGAGCGAATGAATGAGAAAATAATGGTAATAAAGATATGTAACGCAAGTTTCGACGGTGCCAGAAAGAGGGGGCGTCCGCGGAAGACGTGGCACGACCAAATTAACCAGATGCTGGAAGGTGGTCCTGTTAGATGCCCCAACAATCGTCGAGCTTGCATGCAAATATGTAATATTGTGGATGAAGCGAGAGTTGTATGTCAGGACAAAAGAGTGTGGCGCTCTATTTTCTCTGCTTACTCCCACGGGTAAACGGCGTGATGGTAAGTAAGTACATTATTTTTCATTAAGAGCAAAACCATTTTGTGGTGACTTTATTAATAAAGGTAATTTAAAAAAATATTCATTGTATTCACTAGTTATTTTTTGATAATATCAACATGTTTCGGGGCCAATGGTCCATTTGTCAAGATACAAATGGATGAATAAATAAATTTTAAAAACAATTATTTGTAAAAGGGACCTGGTTATTTATAATATTCAATTAACTATTAACAAATAAGTGGTGAAAATAAAAAATATTTATATTGATTATATCAATAAGTACATGGTATTGTCAGAGGATCGCGGTCGTGGGAAGCAAATTAAAAATTTGAAATAAATCTTTTTTTTTCACTGTCTCTCGAGAATCTTCTACTTGTCTGTGAAACACTATATGAAATTTTTCATATTATTCGCCCGTCTCTTCACCATCTTAAAAATCTCACTGATACAAAAACACGTGTTATTTGAGTGAAATGCTCGTGCACATGAAAGGTGGAATATTAAAACATTATGCAACCAACATAATATTGACCCCTCTATTTGAAAGAACTCACTTAAACCTATTGTGATAAAAACAAAAAATCTAAATAATGATAATTCCTCATCCTAATTTAATACCTACATCTATGTTTAAACAAGTGTTTACAAAATCTTTGTATGATAAAGCACGGAAATTGAATAAAAGCAACTAAAAAAAATATTTTTTTATTATATCGAATAAAAAGTCGGCCTGAAGGGTCGTTAAAACATGAAATAATACCCCAGAAAACCAGATTATTTCATGTTTTCTTTTGTTTGACTACATTGATGGTTGGTTATTTTTGTAAACTTTAAAATACCTTCTTTTACCGTACAGTTACAGACAATACAAAAATTAATAAACACTTATTATATCTGTGTTACTGCCACTAAAATATTATATCTGTGTTAATAACGTAGTATTCCGTTTTTTGCACTGTTTAGAATATACGATTTTTTAAATTATAAAATAATAAATAAACAAGAGTTCAATATCTTAAAATGGACGATTGCTATGATTAAATTTATGTATTTAATTCAATTAGAAATATTACGATAAATAATAGAAGTCTCACAAAGACGAAGCTACATATGAGAAAAGTGGATGAAGTGTGATGTCACTTATACGATGGCTCGGGGCTTACAACCTGTATGAGCTGGCTAAAATGATCACTCTTCAAATTATATAAAATTATATGAAAGTATGTTCTTAGATCATATTTTCATATAAAAAATATATTGTTAAAATATAATATGATGGTGCATGATAGGAGGTGAAAATTGAAAATATTTATTTTCAGGCGTATTCTAGTAGATGTCATAATAACCAGTATATTTATAGAAAAAATATTCCACTGCTTACAGATCTATCAAAAAATAACGTTTCTCATTATAAAGATTTGAAAATACTATTTATGGTTAAAACATCGATTTCAATATCATTATAAATGTCAATTTTATTTTTGTAACTAATCTTTTCGTCTTCAGCCGGATTCTTATATTTTTGACAATATCTTTTACTGTCGCGAATGTTCGCAGGTTCTTTTGAGAATAATTCGGCGTGGGTGCCTTTGAATTTTATCAATGGGTCGCTATTTTTAGTTTTTCAATACCCTTGTGAGAATTGGCAGAAATAATTTTATTGTTACACTAAGGTTTAGGTTTTGTGTGAAATTTGTGAATTTTTTGATGGATAAATAACAAATGAATATGTCTTTTAAAAAATAATCTCAAGTTTTCACGGCCGTTCAGCATCTTTCTGGAATATTCGGACAAGTATATCTGACTTTTCCGACCAAAGTTTTGGATCCATCATCACACACATTATCAAAGCTTATGTGATTACGATGTCTTGATGTTTAGGTTGAGTATTGGCTTGCAATAGCGTACCGAAATATTGTAATACCGTCACATTAATAGTTTTGTCTCTATGAGGTCTCTATAATTTAGCTAAATTTTGGTACTAGTTATTGATACAGAGTAAAATGAATATCGCAAAGTTACGGACAAGTGTTGCGGTTATTGTGCATAAGATCTACGATTGCTGATTTTAACTTAATACAAATTTATGTTTGTGCGTGTGCACGAGCATGTTTGTATATGTGTGTGAATGGACGCGCGCATGTGTGAGGTGAAATGTGTCACCTCGCAAATTTTCCCCTGACAAAGTTAGTAAACTGTTCAAAGCTTTAGCTAAATACGTCTGGATCTGCAAAAGCCATGTCTTAAGTATAAAAAACACGGTTAATAATGGAGATTTTGACGGGGTTCTCCAGTGATCCAAGTGGAAAAGGTGTGGTGCTCTTGTTATAATGTATGGAGCTTATAATTTGTTGTTCAGCAATTTGTGAAGGTGTCTATTCATTTTCTTGGTAAAATTATTCATTTTACCTTAGTTTACTGGAAGGATGAAGTAATTATCAGCAGCGGAATGATTGAACTGGAAGGCTCAATTTACATGATGATACCGAATTAATTATTATCTTATAATATAAATGCACTACGAATGGGTTAGTATTGTACGTGCTTTCACTGCTAGCTTAAAACTAATTGCGAAGTCATATAAAGTAGCAAGAAGTACATATTGTTTTAAAATACATGCAGGTAATTTTCAAAGTGTAGAAATATTACACACATACAATATTATCTACTGGCCACTTATAAAAATAATGTTTTTAATATTTATACACGTTTATTAATTTACAATACACATATATATGTTTTAAAATTTTCTGTGAATCTCGTCACATTCGTACTCCTTTTTGGTACAGGTCAATTTAGCTGGCAGAGCGCTATTGCGCATGAGCGGCGCATATCTAACACAGCGAAATGTGGAAATATTTACTTTTTTATACTGTAAATCGCTTTAAAAATATACGTTTAGTTTAAAAAAATGCTATATTCTTGTTTGAATTAAGTCGCAGACTTTACATTATGGAAACGCGTGCAGTACATACATTGTCTATGATATGTTGTTTAACTGTCATATTTATGTATTTCAGATTAGAACTTCGCATTCTGAATGTCTTTTTTTGTACATCTTTATCTTTATTTTCTTTATTTTTATTTTATATTTCCCAGAGCATAGATAATTTGAGGACACGGCATAGAGAACAAATATGTCATTATAGGAAAGTTGTCGTCAAAAATCAAAAATGCAAAATTTTCATATCGACTCTGTGCGACTTTCCGTTTTAAAAATAAATTGTATTCGATAGATCTTTCTTAAAATGTAGTACTAGAATATCCTTTTTAATTAAAATATGATTTTTTTTTCGAGAAATACGAAAAATAAATTTGTTGGGCCGGCCATTAGCCAAAGAAATCTACAATAGACACATTTCTACTACTATACAAATAAATCTACAATACAAATAGACAAAGAAATCTAATGAATAATCCAAGCGATTCAGCTATACCACGAAACATTTTAGATACACGTTCAGGAACCATTATTTCTGAATTTTGAACTGACACAGTTTTTTGATATTATTATTTTCGCTGTCGCCTTACTTGGTATTCAAAGTATGTGGCACACCATGCTTGGCCCAGGAGTGTGTACATCATAAATTCACAGTTTTCAAGGCTTACATCTGTGGAGGTTGTGGTGCCGACTACCGAAGGACGGTCGCCATTTTGTCTGAGGTGGTGTGCGATGTTTTTTGTCCATTCCTCACACGTGTTGCCACATTTACCGATAAATATTTTCGTGTCATATCCTCAGCCGTGTGCATAAATCAAGCCGACAAACATATATGCAAATGATGAACGGCGGGATTAAGGTAATCGGTATCGGTAAAATATGGGGTTTTTATAATATTGTGGACAAATTATAGTTTTTACCGTAATTATCATTTATATTTCACTTAATTAAAGGATTATCTCATTTATATGGTTGCCATACAATTAAAGAGCAAAAAACAGAAAATTAGTTTTATGTATAAGTTTGTTCCAAATCACCTAACAACACATGTCTAAAATATGCCAAAAGTTACTAACTGATAAAGTAAGGTATTAATTAATTTTTTTATAAAATTTCAGCTCTAAAATGCCTATAAATAAGCAATTGACATATTTTTGATGTCTATGGCGTTAACTTTATGGTTGGACATAATTGTAATTTTAATTAATTAAAATAAATAATTACACTTTTTCAAATGAGTTTTTGTAACAAAAAACATAAGTTATTTAATAAAATATTTAAAAAATATATTAGGTATACAATTATTAAAAGGATATATATAATGACGTTGTTTAAATACATAACACGTATGGATATCGACTTTTCAACTAAGAATCCATCTATTTGAAGAAAGTTGTTTTTTGTTTTGATATAATAATCGGTAGGTATCGGTAAAATATGGGGTTTTTATAATATTGTGGACAAATTATAGTTTTTACCGTAATTATCATTTATATTTCACTTAATTAAAGGATTATCTCATTTATATGGTTGTCATACAATTAAAGAGCAAAAAACAGAAAATTAGTTTTATGTATAAGTTTGTTCCAAATCACCTAACAACACATGTCTAAAATATGCCAAAAGTTACTAACTGATAAAGTAAGGTATTAATTAATTTTTTTATAAAATTTCAGCTCTAAAATGCCTATAAATAAGCAATTGACATATTTTTGATGTCTATGGCGTTAACTTTATGGTTGGACATAATTGTAATTTTAATTAATTAAAATAAATAATTACACTTTTTCA